>JAHZNF010003664.1:0-21544 GCA_027744215.1 Troglopedetes dispersus | reverse complement strand
ATTTAAATAAATATAGCAAATACCTGTACTCTGTACCGATTTTTTTGACCAGACAAACTGCACCATCAAACAACAAACCATCAAACAGCGGCGCGGCGGTTATGGTCCAGTTCATTTCACTGATTGAATAGACAATGCAATGGAAGTTGTTACACCACCCATGTGCGTACATTATTTTGATGTTTATCTAAATTATGGGAGTTTACCGTACGGAATTGCAAGCAAAGCAATCTTTTAAAAAATTAGATCATTTCTACTTTTTTAAAACTAAGATACCTTCTCGATATCAGTATCGATTCTTGGTTGAATATTCTTGATAAACTAATTAAAAATCAGTCACTCGAACCAATCTAGATCTTCCAAAGGTTCCCCCTCCTCTTCTCACGCCTTTTCACAATTGAATGAATGAGTTGATGAGTAGTGCAGAAAACGTGGAACCGGATGTAAGGTGGAGCCAATATACTGCTGGTAATTATGGCAAAACTAAATAAATGGTCATCTTTGAATGTATTGTACAGCAATGAGATACGTCTCTCAAATTGGTTATCAATAATAGACTATCAAGCCAATCCTAGATTTCCGTGGTGTTTATAAGAAAACACAAAGAAGATATATTTTAGATAATGCAAATAGGAATACAAAATATACAATCATTGTTACTATCAATCAATACACAGCATCTCTCAATGAGATTTTATTTTTACATTGTGCACGCATACAAACTTTTATTGATCCATGCAAACGAGTATCTTTTGAAGTTATCTTAAAGTTTTGTCAGGACAAAACAAATATATTAAATGCATTTTAGTATTAAAGATGCTAGCGAGTTCTGCAGACTTCTAAAAGTTTGGTTTTCTTCTACGCAATGCCTTCGTCCCTGCACCGACAACAGCAGAAATCGGTCGTATTGAACTACGTCGTCGTGGCGAAATGGCCACATTTCCGCCACTCTGGTTTTCATTACTGTCACTTTCTGAACTGCTACTACTGCTACTAGAACTCGATTCACTTTCGCTACTGCTGCTGTCGTTACTGGTGCCCTCCTCACTTTCCTCTTCTTCGCCGCTGCCCCGCTGCCCTCCTCATCTTCATCTTCGTTTTCATCCTCCTCTTCATTTTCAGCTTCGTTCCCGCTGCCCTCCTCATCTTCATCTTCATTTTCGTCCTCTTCACCTTCACCTTCATTGCCGCTTCCCTCAGTATCTTCGTCCTCGTTGTCGTCTTCTGCATTTCCAGCTTCGCCGCTGTTGCCACGTCCTGAGCTCCCTTCCTCAGCTCCTCCGGTATTGCTCTCGGCACCTTCGAGTTCCACAATTGCTTCGCTTTCCTTTCTGCAAGTGTCTCTTTTCCACAAAACTATATGTTCCCGGCGATATCCCAAAGATAAGGCGTGCTTTTCTATTTTCCTGATTATGTGCGCATCCAAAACTGGTTTTGTGGAGGCAACAGTGAATCCCCGGTCTGTACCACCAATACACTTATGCATAAAGATGAAACTCTCGTTGTCCGTAAGTGTGAGGTAGTGACGAATCTGTTGGGTTCGTAATCCAGGTCTGGGCAGTGGTGTCATGTCCAGAGTGAATATTCCGTGCGACTCGAATTTAAGATTTTCCAAAATGGCATAAGCCTCCCCACCGAAAGAAGTCACGTTTAATGTCCCGGCTGTAGGGTCGAAGTGCCCAATTCTGATGCAAGAATTGTAGTAAAACTCATAATCCCTTAGATTCTCAAACTGAGGATGACCTAAGATGGTGGTGTACATATCATATTTACTTCCAGCTACAAGGTAACGCCAGTTGGCTGCAGTTGTAGTGTACTGGAAACAGAAATGAGAAATTTAGAAACAAATTATTTGAAAAAGAAATATCTTAAATTATTACGTTACCCATGTTAGGTTGAAGGAAGGATCTGGCCGTGATGGGAAACATGGGCCTTCTCGAACACCGTATAGCTCCAAGGATTCACAAATATTTCCCAAGCATCCGAACGTTATCAATAGTGAACTTGTCAGTTTCAAGAAACTCATTTTTCTCATAATAACCCACAGATTTTTAGATCTCACAATTATTACGCACGTGTGCCACTGGGCTGGATTTGCAAATGTCGATAGTTTTGTCTTCAGCTTCCACTTCAGGATTGAGTCATGTCATGCCTCCTTGTTTTACGTAAGCTGTGCGAGAAGCCACCTGAAAGTATGTAAGTATTATTTGTTACACCTGCGATAGCTATTTTGGGCAACGCCTTTATCAATGAACTCAGCCGGCACAACAATCATCTGCTCCATCCGCCGCGTCTGTCAGACTGGAATGTGGTAATAATTAAAGATATTGCATGTTGCATGCATTGCTTCGTCTCCTCAATACACAAAGCTTCGTTTTTTAACTTCATTGTTTGCTCCAGAGCTTTTACATTAGCTTGGCATGGAATAAGTATCAGGGTACTATAATTACTGGAATCAGTGAATAAGACTACAATAATTTTCTTTGTTGAATAATAATGAATTTCGCTGCTGAACTGAAGTGTCCACTTTACCCCAAGAATTTTTTTTGAAAATGCAACTTGCTAATTAATTCGCATTACATATTATAGTTAGGGTGCTCCGAGATCATTTTTGAAAGATGTATCGGTTAAGCTTAGAGGACGTTTTATATCAATCGTCAAAACAATTTAAAACAATCTGGATACAATTTGAAGACTTTGTCAAATATTGGATTGGAAAATGTTTAAGTCAATTTTTGGTGTCAATTGTGATGCTTGTCAGTTTGAATGAGTTAATGCTCATACACATGTCGGTGGAAAACTAGTAAATAAATAATTTAGATTCGGATTGAGTCAATAATTTCGGATACAATTTGGGTTCAGTATAGCACCACCACCCGTTGCCGTTCAAGTTTTCTTGAATTAAAGGGATCACAGCCAACAATTTAATTTGTATGCACTGCTTTGAGCCGTGTCATGATTTCTTCGAGAACTCCTACGCAAGGGTCAAGTTATTTAATAACACGCAAAAGGCGTTAAGATAAATTCCAAGATCTCTGTTAATGGACCAATTCTGGTTTGAACATGTTCCACTGGTACTTTCTTCAGAACATCATTTCGCATAACTTTTGGTATGATAATATGAATAATAATAAGGGGGAATAATGGAATATGGAAGCTAAACAATAAGCCATTGAAGTACACAAAAGTCCGTTTTTTCATTCGGGCAACGTAATTTTTATTTGTCTAAATAAATAATTTCGTAATTTTTAAATATAGTATATACAAAGACCTAAGAATTTGAAAGTTAGTACCTACATACATAAATTTTTTTTGCCAATTGAAAATGTTTTGAACACAATTTTAAACATTTGCCAATTAAAAATACTGTCAACAGAAATAACTTAATATTTATAAATGCTAGATTAATTTTGAGAAGAAATTTGCCAATCAGTTAGATTTTTTTTGCCAATTGCAACAACGGAATTTTGAAGAGACTGCCAATGTGGATAGTACAATTTTGAAGACGCCAATTAGGGTTGATAAATTTTGAATTGCCAATTGAGTCAACTCCCTGGGAAGTATAGGAAATATAAGGAAAGTGGAACAAAGAATTTTGAAACTGCCAATTGTAAGGATGTCCATAATTTTGAAACTGCCAATTGTGAGGTTGTCGATAACTTTGTAATAGACGAACTCGAAACTGGAACATGTGACTTATGCACCTATGCACCTCCTGCACCTTGTCCTGCTCCGGCACCTTGACCTATTCCTCGACCAGCTTGACCAGAGCCAGCTCCGGAACCTGCGCCTGCACCTTGACCCATTCCTCGACCAGCTTGACCAGCACCAGCTCCGGAACCTGCGCCAGCACCTTGACCCATTCCTCGACCAGCTTGACCGGCACCAGCCCCGGAACCTGCGCCTGCACCCATTCCTCGTCCAGTTCCAGTAGTGGTGGTGGTACCCGTTCCGGTTGTGGTGCCCGTCCCGGTGGTGGTGCCAGTTCCGGTGGTAGTGCCCGTTCCGGTGCCAGTTCCTGTAGTTCCGGGAGTACCTCCTGTCGTGCCTGTGCCTGTTCCAGTCGTGCCGCCTGTCGTGCCTGTGCCTGTTCCAGTCGTGCCGCCTGTCGTGCCTGTGCCTGTTCCAGTGCCGCCAGTCGTGCCAGTGGTTCCGGTTGTACCTCCGAGGGGAACCTAATAAAGAAAACAAACAAGTGTTATAATTTTTTCAGAAATTTACTCTGGAAACCCAAGTTGGAAATTTATATTCTGGAAACTTACGGCAATGGCGGCTGCCATCACGGCGGCAAGGAGGAAACAGATTTTAAGCTGCATTTTGCAAGTTTCCCAACTAGAGTTTCTATTTTATTCAAAGAAAAAACAAAAACTAACTGATGCCCAATTAGAATTTTCCTCGTGTTTTTATACAAAGCATGCCCCGTTTGAATTACATTACGGCCATTACCTAATGTGTAAACCACATACACAATTGGTCATAACATTTAGACCTTCTAATGATCCCAATTCCCAACAACATGTCCCCGCCAACAATTCCAAAGAATCGTGATTCAGAATGAACTAAAAACAGGGTTAATTATGTCACTCAAATTCGAGAAAGCGATTAATTTCGCTGTGAGACACAGGACAATGCACTATTGCCGAGGAAAAAATTACTTCAAGACATGAGTCAGGTTCTATTTTAGGAAAGGGGGCAGGCTTTAAGCAAACCAACGTGCCTATAATTATTCCGAGTAACTCTTGCGAAACGCTTAACAAAGTTGGTCTACGCAGTGGAACAGTTTCCAAGATGCTAGATTATACAGAATGTACTAATATTTACGCTGGGCAAGCGAAGAGCAACTTTCACAGGGGAAAATAAAACTTTTCTCATGCTGCAGTAATTTAAATCTTGAAATTTGAACTTGTACCCGTAGTTGTAATGTAGGTATTATACCTCATATTGCTCATATCATTTATTGAGTATAATGGAAATCGAAAACGATAGCCGTTGCAGACTACGTGGTCCTGCTTAAAAGCTTGAAAAAAAGTACCTTTGCTTTGACATCAATACGTAAAGATAAAACATGCATCTGATGATTTAAAACTTTGGTTTGTCTGTGTGGCTTCCCGTTTTTTGTAAATAGTAAACTAAAGGTTTAGAAGACAGGCGGAAAATTTTATTGTTTCTTCAATTATACGTACATATTTTAATCCTTCAGCTTGAGTCGTGCGTCAGGTATTTGTTAAAAATTATTTTCAACTGTGGAACATAGCCTTAAGGATTTCCGAAATAATTTGTTTTTTATCTCCCTTATTTTTTCGACAACGAAAAAGTGATTCATACAAAAAATATGTAGGTATCGCTCGTAAAAAAATGAAAAACCATGTCCCCAGATCATTGCAGCCCAGGCTTCATTTTGAACGTTGTATACGACGAGCACTGCGCATTGAGAATCGCAGGCATTTAAATCACCAGTGATAAGCATCCTTTTAATTCTTACTACTCTGTTTAATAAAAAAATACAAAAAATATAAAAAAGCGACAAAAATGTAAAAACAAATGTAAAAATGTAATACCTAATTAGTAGATTGTTTATCAATAATGTCTTCGTTGGAAGAACAGTCAATTTGTACTGAAACGATTAAGACAATAAAGAATTCCTTTTCCTTTTTTTCCTTTTCTGTTGAAATGAGGCATCGAGTTTAGCATAGTATAATTGGAGAAAATTTTTGTAAAGCTCGATGAGGAATTCTTTCATCACCTAGTGCAAATTAGTTCTCTAAATACGGTGGGAAAGACCAACCTGATAGTGATAATCATAGCAATCTATAATTTAATTTAGTGTAATAATGAGGATAAATATTTTTAATGTATGTGCTTTAACCCCACCTATTACTAGCATTGCGAGGTTTATTTTTAAGACATTTTATCAAATATGAATCATGCAAGGCAGCTATTATTTATCGATAATTTACTTTACATATACATGCTCCACCACACCGTCCATTTCAAATATATTGCACTTTGTACTGTTCATGAAAATGACAATGAACTAAGTAATAAAAGATTCTGAAGACACATACAACATGTCCCATCCCAGACACATTGGTAGATTCGCCAACATAAATTCGAAGAAGCAACAAATTCGCAAGCAAGCTATGAATTACTCGGAAGCATCAGGGTTACCTTTATGCGTTTTGCAGTTTAGTACACACCTGAAGTCGTGGACCTCTCTCAGTGGTGCCAACCCATGTCTGCTGAGGAAACTAGACCATGTGACCAGTCCCACTTCGAACACTCACTTCAGCTTCAGAACACAATGTGCCATGTAATGTTTGTCTGAAATAGCCAATCAATTCTTTGTCTGGCAGACAACTTTGAGACATGGTCACATTTACGTTATAGCAAGTACGTCAACCAAGTTAGGGCTTTTTAAAAATAATATTCTCCAGTAAAATATGCTGCCGCTAGAATTGAACTGAAAGGCTCTGATTTTTTAAATGGAGCTCTCATGGTTTACATGTTTTTATTCTTGATGGTCCAACGAATTTGATTGCAATGCTGACAGAAATGTGCGCTTTGATTATTTTGTATGGCTCTCATCTAAATGAAAAAAATTAATTCGCAACGTAGGATAACGCATGCTTGTTTTTTAAAGTATGAATTCGGACCAATGAAATAATTTATAATTCCAATACATTTTCTCTGTTCTGCGTACCAAAAATCCTCAGGTGATGGATGCAAAAAATGAATCTTTTTATTCATATATGCATTTCTTGTGAAACATACCAGATATTTCAGCACAACATTCCTTACATAACGCTCAATTAATTTACAGGAGATGCACATCTTTTTGAGACTCTGGTTTTGGAGGATTGTGTACAGGTTTCCCTTCGAAAGAATATCATCTGATCTTGTCAAAATCCTAGTGACAATGCGAGGTCCTCCACTAGCTTCATGGTTTCCGGTTCCAGGGTGGGTTTACTAGACATGGCACTCCAGCTTCGCTGATTGTTGTTGGCCCAACATGCAAGCAGAAAGAGAAAAGTTTCGTTATCAGTGAGGGTCATGATGTGCTGGACGGTTTGACGACGGACATTTTGTTGTGGAGGAACAATATCAACATCCCATTGCCCTGATACAGGATACTTAAAATTGTCCACAGCTATTTTCAATCTACCCTCGAAAGCCTCAAATTGCCACTGCCAAAGTCAACCGAGGTGAACGTAAAGCAGGCTTAATAATAAAACTCAAATTCCCTCATGCTGGAAAACTCCTGATGATCTGCTATCATGCTGTAAGAATCATATTTACTTCCAGCCACAATGTATGGCAAGGATATTGAAGTGATCTGGAAATTCAAAAGAAGCAAATTTTGTAAAAAAAAAGTACTTCACTCACTTTTGAACGAATATCCTTTTTACCATCGTCGTGTTCAGATTTGAAGCGGGTTGTGCTGCTGACACATATGCTCCTTCCTCGACACTGGCCAAGTCCAGAGAGTGCCCAAATTTTACAGCGCTACTGATTAAAGCAATGAATGCGTAGTTGAGCACCTGACCGATATTCATTTTTTGGAAAAGGGTTACGATTCCACACTTTTGTTTCAAGTTTGTTGTTAACATCATAGTACCTTTCCGAAGACTACATGAGAGCGTTTTTAGTCAATATCTTATAAATATCTTATTGACAAAGGGCATTGGGGAACGTTTGATGAATTTTCTGTCAAGTGAAAAAAGGTAATATATTATGTATTTATGCTCATGTTTCGTCACTTCATTCAGATATTTCAACAAAGACCCAATGAGAACATCAGTGATTGCAATAATTTAATCTTGCTGTCATTCATCTCTCACTGATGGGTTAGACTGTCGGAAATGTCCGTAAGCTCAACAATATAGTTCACAAAAAGGAAGCAGTAACAGCACTTCTAGTTACAGCGTGATGGCAGACGATTATAATTTTAACTTTTGACAGGATTGGCTAGACTGCCTCAACTGTAATTCTGTTTTATTTATTGAGTTTACTAAATAGTAAAGAATATTATTGCTTCTGACTTTGGAAAGGACACAACACGATTGTGAATTTCATAATATTGTATGCAGAATGGATTATATGAATTATTTTATGAAGAATGATGAAGAATCACATATGTGTCAAACGTTCACCTTATCAAGTAAATAATCAAAATCATACATTGCACTAGAATGCTGACATTATTTATTTCGGGACTATTGAGAGATGTAAATTCTTTTCATCTATTAATTTTATAATGTGCAAAGTTCTTGCTCGCTAGAAATTATTGGGGCTACAAACAGTAGGTCTTGTTTTTCGTCGGGTAGTTGTCCCTCGGTTGCACTCTAAACCGTCGAACGTGTTGATGGATTGTCATAAAATTTGGAATCCTTATGCATTAACGACGCCTGCCTGGGATTGCTTTTGGAGCAACTAAGCTCGGCAGTTGGAAAAGTTGGAGGCAGGATGAAATCTTTTTGGCTTTCATAGTTTAGACGAATGTGAATATTGAGCTTGGTACCTGCTTGAAATTTCGCTACAGTTGTGGATCAACCGGAATTTAATCTCAAATAGATAGCCATGGTGTGTTTAAATTTGACAATCGAAGCAAACAATTATTTTTCTCATATGGATCAAGCAATGAGCAATTAAAATAAATTAAGAATAAATACACAAATATATGTGCTGGAATTCAAAGGTTATAATACTCAGAATAGATTCGGTACTTTCAGTAGCCGACAGGATTCACACAAATTCGTCCACATGAATCAGGTTGACCTTCGCAACATTTTTGTTGGTAGTCGGAACAATGGCTGTCTGCGTTGCAGGCATTGGAACAACGGAAGCATTGGAGGGGATGATCTGTGGGAGGTGGGCATTTGCCTGGTCTCGATTCAACTGAAATGGCAAAATCTTGGTAGTAATTTCTTCCGATCTTCGTAAATAATTTGCAAAAATCTGGCTAGCTTGCTTATTGGTTCCGGCCTGCAGGTATCATCCCATGGTTCCGGTCTTTGTGCGGCGCTCGTACTAATGACAGCTATAATTACTGTCACTGACACGACTAATCTAATCACAACCTTTCCTTCCATCTTGATTGCTTTTAGATTTTTTTTGGAAAATTCTAACCCGAGATTTGTCAACACTTGTGCTTCTGTGTTCCGCAACATATGGAATGAGCTAAACTTTTCTTTATATGTACGTAACTCCTGTTCACGTGAAAGAAGTGTGATGCAGAGACAGGTGAGCACAGAACGAGTACTCAGCGCTCGTGAAGGAATAATTTGCCGTTAATTCGCTCTATAAAATGTCTATATTTACACGCATAAAACCTTGAGCCAAGTATGCCACCCAGGCCCAGGAAACGTTACATGCTACATCAAAACTCCACTTGCCAGGCTTAAAAGTAAGCATTTAAGAACTATGCTTTTCGCAATTACCTGTCCTTGCTGCATGTCATACTTTGACTGAAGGATACGGTGCAATTTGATTTCAAGGACCGTAAATATTAACGTAGGAACTTACTTACTCAACTAATTTTCTTTAAGTTTTTCAAAGATTATGATCCCTGTTAGCATTGAATTTGAGTACCACAACTTTTTGAGTACACATAATATTCTGTTTATAGTAGATGCAGGATAAATAATTTTAATTTAAGCTCTGTTCATACCACACATGGAAGTATGATGTCAGCACAAACGAACGGATGTTGAACACTGCTGCCGTTGACATTTACATATTTGCTTAACCGAACCAAATCCAAGGTTGCCAGATAAACATAAACCTTTCCATTGACTAAATATTTAGTTCGTAAGAAATCAACTCGGATTCAACGTGCCTTTTACTTTTAATCAATTAACTAATATTTAATGTAGCGGGACTTGTGGGACTTGTCAAATTTGAGTTACAAATGCAAATTTGCTTCTTAAGCACTAATTAGAGTAGAATATCCTATTTTCTTTACGTGGACAGAAATTTGCAATAAAAGGTAGCACCCAAATCTTAATCTTGAAGAAGTGTATGACATTTGAATTTTGCTGTAACAAATCCCTAAATTAATTTCCATGCAAATTCTCACACAAGCCACTTTGCAGCTGCCTGAAGTGCCAATTACGTAAATGTATATCTTTCAAAGCTCGTTTTGGAACAACAAAAGAAATGAAATAAACTCTAAATAAGTACAAAGATATTTCACACTCCATGATTTTATGTGATCAATTAAGATTCAATCTGACTTTACTACATTAAGTAGGTAAATTGCTGTTGAAAGATTCTTTATGAATTCATCAGATCACAAATTGTTGCACACATTGACACATGAAATAATTTTTACTGATTTGAAGATATTCCTAAGACAGGTCAGTGTTCCATGATAGGTGATTGGGTTCATGTCACGCCTCATTAATTTTTATTTCTTATTTTATCATTTATTTTATTCTCATCTATTTTTATGATTTACTTCCAAGAGTAATAACTAAATATCATCTGAAATGTCGGCTTTTGACCATGTACAATAAATTGCATCAATTAAATTTCCGTCATGTAAAATTACATTGGATGGAAAATTATAGGTACATGATATGAAGACATATTGATTGAGATCAAGTCACTTTTGAATATATTAATTTGACTGATCTTATCTTTATGTGTGCATGTACAAAGTTTTGCTAAAAAATAAATTTTATTGCTCAGTGTGACACTCATCGGCATTTCGATAGATTTTGGCATGCAGAAATTATGACAATTTAACGATCAATTCCAATCAATTTACTAGTTTTAGCAATTCAGGCATAGGTGCTTAAAGGTGCTGATGTGCGATCTTGATAAAATATGATCGGGATTGCATGCTTTTTTGTACTTTACCAATGATTTTGTCGTCATTTTATTTTCTTTTATTCTTAATTAAAAAAAGAAGCGAATACATTTTATGCAGCATTTAATACAAAATGCTCTACTAAAGAAAATCGTGAACACAATAATGATTAGAATATGGCAACAGAACATCCTTCTATGTACTGAACGTCATCATATTGTAGTTTGAACTCAGCAATACCATCTTTACAAGAACGTTAGAGAATAAACTAAAGAGAGTAATTATAAATGTTTGTCTTGCAAAGAACTTTGAGTGGTATGTTCCGTTATAACATGCAATTTCGATGTCGAAGTATTCATCAAACTTGATTGGCATAAGGGATGTTTTAAAATTTAAGTCTCAGAATCATAGGTAAGGATGGCAATTAGTCAGTTGTGCACATGATTTGGTTTTCTTCTCAAATCTGAGAGATATCACACTTGACACACTACAATTCACACTGACAAACAGGGGATCAAAGTTTATAATCCCTAAAGTGAAAACCCATACACATGGACTATGTAATCCCAATTTTACAATGCAATGCGGAATCGCAAAAGATGGAACGACACATGCTAACCACCAATAATGTGCAAAATCCACTGACAATAAACTCTAATATAAATTAACTCAATTTATTATCAATTACATGTAGATAAAAATAAATACATTGTAAAAGTTGTCCATAAGATGTGCAATAGATTACCATTTGATTTTGACTGATAATTACCCATATATAATTATGACTTTGGAATAACTCCCCTTTTCCAATTAATAGGAACGGCGGTTGGCTAGCAGAGCCACTAATTGAACCATATAAATATTTCGCAATTATTTGCACTTTGCAAGGAAAGTCGAGATAGTAAAATAAGCAATTATTTAACATTACAAAATCATCGCAATTAAATTGATGCAAATCTTGTTTTATCATAGCTACGAAAGGAGAACATTTGGCTTTTCGTAGCTTTTTTATTAGTTTTAGCTAGTACAATACAACAATTATATAATATGCGCTATTTTGTGTGTCACCCATTACTCCAATTATAAGATACTTTTGCATTGAATTAAATGTTGATGGAATGTTACAGGCATTCTGCAAAAGTAAATCACACAATTTACTGTAACAATAAAAAAATTATGTACTTACAGTTTATAGGTATTTAATAAATCAGAAATTTTTAAGGGTACAAATAAATTTCAATGTCGAGTTCATACACACAGCACGCCCTTATAAGCATAGTCTTTTTTTGAGGTAGCTTACTACTTTTTGCTTACTTTAAATGCTTAAAGTAAGCATTTAAGTACTGCTTACTTTTAAAATTTATGAACCTTTTTTAAACCTAGTTAATGGTAAATAACTCCACGTTTTAGGCTTAAATTCTGGACACTACATAGCATTACTGAATTAGTCAATTTGTCAAGGACTGTTTGATTTATTTACGTTACGAGGGCTCAGTAGATAATTAATTCATCGGTACAAATAATAAAATAATTAGTGCTAATCTACCAGTTACAAAAAATGTAAATGTAGCCTTGTGTTGGACTAAATCCGTTTATACTTTGATATTTCGGTAACTTCAGAAGCTAAAGTTTTATCGATCAATTCGCTTATCATTTGTACCCACCCCCACCAAGACATCTAAATCTCGCCAATTTTGCCTACACGATTCCGTCGTGCTTGTATACCTACACAAATGGGATTTCGGGGATGACAACGGTACTGGTGAGATATTCTCAAGATTCTGTCCCCATTGTAGTTTCCCAACATGATGTATTGTGATCCGGAGAAGATAAGAATCGTCACTCTTACCAGGATAGGCCATCCGGGATAGACGAATGTAATTAGAAGGCCTCCAAGAAATATGAGAGCACTACAAAGGGAACGGGTCTGTACTTTTGTACGTTGTTTTTCTGCGTTTTCAATGAAACCTTCCATTTCGGTCACAAAACACTAAAAACAAGCAATAATTAATTACTGAATGCAAACTTTAAAATATTCGTTATTTTAAAAAATAGTTTTCAATTACTTGGCTACACATGGAAGAATTTAATCCTCATCAGAAGTCAGCGAGCAAAAAAAAACGCCACTTGTCTCTAGCCCTCTTGAGAATGAATGACACTACTAAAGGGATCATCCCACTCCTTTTTAACAACTGAATCACGTATGAAGTGATAACTTCTCGAATCAAAGTAAGTGGCACTAAAACTTAATTCTATTGTTTTGCATTCTTAAATAAAGCAAATAAGACACTAGCAACTAAGCAGCAATTATAATTAGAAATTACTATGATTAGTAAATAGTAAAGAGTAAATTAACGAGTCATTAATTAATTTACTTACCTATCACATTACCAACTCCCATGTAGATTTGGCATAGTACATGATTTCGTATAGATTTTTTCATTGCATAATTAATTGTATGTATTAGAGAATGAATGGCACATGTCATTCTCGGCAAATGCATGGAGCATCCACATGTTTAACATGGTTGGAGGCAATGATCCAAGATCAATTGTTGCAAAAAGTATGTAGAAGTCATTCCAAGTCATTGGGAACGCAATCCATATTTTGACATGCCCACAGAGATTTTTTGGGCTCACTCATTCATTCACCTCGCTCGGTTCAAGTCAAGTCATTGCAATCTTGATTGGTGGTGGTGGTGGAAGCTACATGAAGATTTCATAAGTAGCGTCTTGCAATGACCATGTTATTGATGCTGTGCCAAATGGTTTATGATGCATAATGTTACATCAAACACTACTGGGTACAGAAGTGCGTTCACCTTCTTCATTATTTGGCATTAAATGTAAAAAAGATGTCACATGGTACAGGGAACAAGTTATTTCTTCTTATACTTAATTTTTTAAGTCGCTAATTCAGACTCAGGTTTATTGGGTACGAAATAAGCGCTAGTAAACTGCACTCCAACCTAACGCATATTGTTGATTTTATATTAGAAATAAATGTTCATATTTATTTGTAAAGCAATCCACATTGTGCGACAAGGAACCAGATGGTTTCAAAACTGAATTAAACTACGCAAATGCACGGCTGGAATTCCTTGTTGTTTTGTCCCAGTTTCAGAAAAATTAAGCTTTGTGTGCACACGCCCATCCTTAATCCTAATTTTAGGGTACACGTGAACAATTCCAAATATTAGCGATGCTTTATACGTGGAACTATAATACCTAATTCATTTAACGTGTAAGCAAATTGTAACCGCTGACATGTATACATTAACCACTCCTGCTCCATCAATTTAATACAGTTATTCATAAATAAATTTTGAATGCCTTTGTAATTGTACTGTTCGGAATCCAATGCCTGGACACACATCATCCTATATAAATCTCGGCAGCTCAAACGATCCTTCTCATTACTAGACTGTTCGTGTTGTGGTTGCTGTNTGCAATGCAGATAGTCATTGCCCGGGTCGCATGAAATGCTGCGCAAATCAGGCAAATTCTTGTGGAAACATTTGTGTGAATCCTGTCAGATATAGCTCAAACGATCCTTCTCATTACTAGACTGTTCGTGTTGTGGTTGCTGTGAAGCATTTGAATTTTCTAAATAAACTCCCAATAATCATAAATAAAAATTAAAGAAATTAATATTTTTACCAAAATGTTCAAGATAACCTTATTAACCATTGCTCTAACAGTCGTGCTTGTCATTGAAAACAGCACAGCCCAAAGGCCTGAACCATGGGATGACACGTGCACAGGAGAACCCATTGGTAAGCCACCACTTCACATAATATGTAGGCAGTCCAAATAAAATGTGCACCTGGTTAAATTTTTTGTACTAATGAATTTTATTTAAAACAGTTTCAACCAAGCCAGGCAGATGCCCACCACCGGGTATTCCTCGGCAATGTTTACGCTGTTCCAACGACTGCAATGCAGATAGTCATTGCCCGGGTCGCATGAAATGCTGCGCAAATCAGGCAAATTCTTGTGGAAACATTTGTGTGAATCCTGTCAGATATTGAAGTGGTACTCGTGGTATATGGTAATGTGTCCACAAATATACACGCATCTACTATTATAGGGAATAATTGTATTTCAACAAATGTAGGAAATCAATAAAATTCTTGCTAAAAGAAAAATTCGACATCATGGCACATTAAATGTTATTACCACATGCCATCATGTGCATACAACGGTACACATTGTCGTGTCCATAAAGCGTGCAAATAAAAAGAGCAATTGAAGAGCATCTAAGAATTCGCACAGTAAAGAGAAGCTAGTGATTATTTAGCTATCATTCATTATTATTATAGTCGTGTGGCAAAATCTCTATAGTTGATTGTTAGTCATGCTTCCAAATGGTGCTTTTTTAGGCATAGTGTAACATTATAATGGTAATTCCTCATTGCAACGTTTCAATCCAATCAACAAACTAACTAAACATCTTCAAAAGGGTAAAAGAACAAGAGCGCAAATAATTACGTTACATCTTTTTATCCTTTTATTGATTAAATAATTCAAGTGAACTTTAAGTTCGGCGTGCACAGTGAGATAGTATTTTCGACGAAGTTGTCAATTTACTGGTCCAGTAATTAATCCATTTTATTTCCTTATTCATCACACTCCAAACTTTAAGCTTTAATTTTAGTAACCAATATTTTCAGAAATTACAGTTATTTAATTTCATGAATAAAGGTAAATAACTTCACATTTGTTTATGCTGTTTAAATATTTCTCTGAAAGTATCTACTTTGGATATTTAAATAAGACACACTCGCAAATTTATTCAGTCAAAGCTGAATTTTATTCAATTTTATACGATTCAATAAAAATAATTTACATCACGCAACACACAATTTTTCCAAGGAAGGATAGTCTAATTGGATATTTCGGCTACTTCTTATGAAATAGCCGAAAAATTCGCACGCTTGAAAATTCCGAACTATTCTGACCGACGACGAGGATCTCTGCACCAGTTGCCACATCCGGGTTGCCAGCAGCACTTCTGGTCCCGGGGACAGTCAGAATCTCTTGTGCAACTGTCATTACAAGTTATGCAAATTGCTTGAGTCGGTCTAGGACATCTTCCTGGTTTGTTGGACACTAAACGCATATTAAATATACAATGCAATGATGTATTAAAAAAGGTTAAAAAATAATGCAAAAATGCGATTTTGTGTAATAACTTGTTTGAACTGATTACTAACCAATCGGGGCACGACATGTCGAATCTGCCTGCCCAGAACAGCAACTTATGACCAGAGCAACGAGGAAGACGATCAAAAAGTAGTGTTTCATTTTAAGTGGCGGGGATTAGCAACTTTAAATGCTTCAAATAATTCTGAAACCAAAAATTCCACTGGATTGAGAGAGTTAACGAGTTTCTTGCTTTTTGATAAGCAATTGAAAATTCATCAGGTTGAACCACCTTTTATATGCCATGCCATTCTTCAGCAAGGTCGAATTCTTGGTTTTTTGATTGAATCAAATTAATTATCAACAAATGGTACCACCCTAACACAGCGGGGCGTTGGTACAATAAAATGTAAAACTTTTAGTGAGCAATAAAGAGCAGTTGAGCATTAATTGAAACCAAATTATCTCAAGTTTATTCATGCAAGACTTTAGACTGTAAGAATTCATTAGTTGCAATTCCTGCATAAAATGTATCGTTGTAATTTTTACTGGAAATTACTTTATGAAATGATTTTGTGTGAAAATTATCCGTTTCACAGGATATTCTAGTGTCTAGGATGGCAGTATATTGCCCACCTAGAGAACCTTCTTTCAAAATCCTTTTGTCAGCTCAAAGACAATCTGCCTTGTTTAAGTGCAGATGACTTCTTTCAACAAACGTAAAATAAGGATATTTTCTATAAATTACATTTGCTTTTGCAATTCTGCTTTTAACTTGTTTACTTTTGCCCCATTGTAGCATTGAAGTTACCAATATTTAGTTAAACCTTCGATATTCCAACTTGCCCACTGCATTTGAATTTGAACACAAAGTAAATAATTGTTCTTCCGGTATTTGATTTGCGCTGCGCGTTTGTATGAAATGGTAAATAAATTCAGAGCTTTCACCAGCTACTGGGCGAAGCAAAAAGCTTGTGAGTTCGTTAGTATAATTTTCATGGAGACAAGTGTAACACTGTATTACCAAGCTCTTAACAACAAAACTAAATACAACAATTTCGCATGAAGAGTTATAATCTGATATTTTTATCAATATCAGCGAACAATTTTTTCAGTTTTAAGATTGAAATTGTCTGGTTACCTAGAAATAAATGCCATTTTCACCAACGTACTCACGAGCTTTTTGCTTCGCCCAGTATTTAAAGATTTAACATGAAGTATTTATTGCTATCAAAAGAATCTTAATGTATTACTTTATAAAAGCGCTACACTATACTAAAATCTATTTGACAGTGAAAAGTTTGACATTACGTTACGCATCCGCGCTACACGGGGTTCGTACAGGATTTGGAACAAGGAAACAAACAACACTTTGATCGACCCGGGCAATCTCTGTCCACATTGCAGTAACAGTTGAAAGTAATGCACTGGATAGGAGTAGGTCGTCGCGGCGGGCAGGTTCCTGGCTTGAGGGCATCTAAAAATACAAAATATTCCCAAGTAGAACACTTTTGCAGTAAAGATCAATTGAACAACAGTAAAATGTTAACTCACCATCCGGTCCATATGTACAATTTCTTAGCTGCTGTCCAGGAGGACCCGTGAATGCTTGTGGGAGAGAGCAGCATTGATTTACAAAAATCAGTAAAACAATAATAAGTGCTTCTTTGGCAAACCACATTTTTAGAATTTGTAGCGTAAAACAAGTGTGTTTTGTGTTTCGGTCTTAACAGTGAGGTTCGTATGTGGGATTACGTGGTATTTATACAAATCGTTTATCTGCTCCAGTGAGCATGGATCAACTTGAGTCAACCAAAAAGTGGTATTTGCTATTGGAAGCTAATTCTTATCCAATTTTTTCATAAAAGCTAGTGTTACCATTTAGCTGGTATTTATGCGTTGTAAGTAAAATGCTAATTACTTGATCCTGGAGCATCACTCAAGTAAGCATGACAAAAAATTAATTACCATTAGCACAAGAATTTGCAATTACTGTTACATGTGCGGACATACGGAGATTTACAAAGTTTTTCTGCAACACACCCAGTGACTCACGTGTGAAATTTCAGTGTCTTTAACCTTTATTGCCTTGCGCGTTTCTCCAATAAGATTTTACAACAATTAATATCTGCTACCTAACTTCACGATTCTTTCATTAAACAGAGCTTCTAATCTTCAGGCAGGAGTTAATAGCCAATCGGGTTGGTACAAATTCGTCCGCATTCAATCCTGCAGCACTTAAAGGCTCCTGGGCAATCTCCATCTTTGTTACAGTAACAATCAAACATCAGGCAATCCGAGGGAGGTCCTGCTCGGCCAGGACAATCACCTCGTTTCGATGAGACTACAAGTTTCATGCAAACTTATTGGTAACACAAATCTATGTTCGTCAATAACTTGCTGCAAATCATAATATAGACTTATTTAATTTACTCACTGATAGACAGGTACGTGCAATTTATCGGCTTCCGTGGACCATAAGCCGTTTGGGGCAGAGTGGTACTCATGGTGGCCAACAATAAGATGTGAATTATAATTACGCCAAACACTACGATTCGCAGCATCCTTTCGGGATGGGTTACCACTGCTCAGCAACCAAAAGCATGAAATGAATTACGTAATTATTGCACGAAAAATTTGAAATTAAATGTCACGTGATGTCGAGGGTTAATAAATTACTACTCAGTTTATCTATGTTAATCACGGTCGTATAGACACCCAAGAATGCATTAGTTTTTAGTGAATCTTTAAATAAACGAAATTGCCGATGAATTATATTTATCATGGATAGCGGAGTAAATGTCTCTGCTGATTTATGACACTGTACGGCATGGCATCACTAATAAAAATAGTGACATTGAATTCATTTGAACTGCTATTGTCTTCCGCTAAAGAGTACCGAGACACAATCAATATTGTTTTCTTTAAATTGGCGCATTAATTATAATTGCCAAAATGAGACCGGTTTTCCACGTGCTGAGCTAGGGACAGTACTGTCATGTAGTAAATGTAATACATTCGGGATGAAGATGAAATTATTTTTGGTGTTCCACTCCAATCCTTTCTGTAATCAGGATAAATGCTGAATATTCGGATCACCTCTTGTAGCACAAATCAACCGTAGTTTTGTAAAAATGTATTTTATTTATCTCCAATGACTAATCATGCTGGATTCATGTAAATCTAATTGTTACAAGCAATAGCTCTAATCAAAATTAATTAATTCACGTTGATTTAAATCATCTTTAATTGTTTAATTTCTTTAATTTTTAATCTTAAAATTTTAATCTTGATAAGTTTTTTCACATCTGCAAATGCCTATAGTTTCCGGTAGGTACCTTACATTTCTGCAAGTTATTAATATTATGAATGCCAATATCTGAATAAGTTTTCTTCATGTCTAAACCCTAATTACAATTAAGTGCTACAGTCAATCAAGTAAATGAACATTAAAGTTAACACGCCCAAACTTCAGCTGTCAAACTTTGAAGAAGAAACAAGCAACGTCAGCAACATGAATACAATTCAGTTGGTGCGCTTCTTCGCTTTATTTAGTCATAAAAACTATAGGCGTTTCACAAATCCCGACCGTATAAATTGCCACGGATTATCAAAACTCACTCCATTCTGATAGACTTAAATTATCATTGATCATTAATTGTGGAAACGCAGCAAATCATTTCTTTAATCTGAACGCCATGGCAAAACTGATTCTTTTCCTTGGCACCGTAATTGCCCTTATTTTATTGTGCGAGGGCTTGCCTCAAGATGCAGAACAAGGGAGAACCTGTCCAGGAAGAATAGGTAAAGACTATAAAAACATGATTCTCTTCCCAAATCCTCTTTCTCTTCTTTGTGTTTTCATTTACAATTTGTTTTACAGGTGGTCAACCAAAACCCGGGAACTGCCCAGCTCCGGCAACCAATATGTATTGCTTCGTTTGTGAAGACGAGTGTCGTAGGGATTCCCAATGTCCGGGAAATCAAAAATGCTGCTTGACATCAACCACGGGCAGTTGTGGAAACACTTGTCAATCTCCCGTTTGAGCGATTTACTGCAAAACACATGATTTAAAATGAGAAAATATCACTAAATTACTACTGCGGTTGAATTGCCAATCATTTATTTAATTCAACAGTAGTAATTACATTCGTAAATGAAAATTTTCTATAAGGGTATTTTACTTTCAGAAAAATATTTTGTATTTAGTGATAAAAGTTTTTAGCACAATTTTAGCTTAATAAAAGAAAATGGATAATTTGTTATTGTTATAACAATAATTAACACTCTGAATCAATTTTGCAAACAACTCGTGCTCTCCTTTCTTGTATGCATAATCAACGCCGCAGCGTGGCTTGGTCCGGCCTGGATAAGAAAAGCGACGGAAGTTTTTGATGTATTATTAATTTATTCCTCTACAAGTACCTACAACCTACAGCTACACTTGTTCTGACCAACTCTGGTTCGCATCAAAATCCACAAACACCCTACCGTATTCTGTATCTGTACGTTTTTCTGTATTTGTAAATTGTTATATTTTGTCATTTATAATTAGTCAATTATAGTACATGTGTGCTTTACATTATTTGGCAATTTTAGACATGTTGTACAAAAAATAATAATTGTGGGATAATTACGGAGAGTGTAAATTAGATTCTCCTATCTAACTCTCATACTTAACTGAAGTAGTACACTTCACATCACATACTACTTACTATACACGTAAAAATAACAAATCAACATTAACATATTGTGTCCACCTGAATCCTGGATCCAGCTAAATCCTAGATCCACCTGAATCCTAGATCCACTAGAATCTTAGATCCACCAGAATCCTGGATTCACCTGACTCCTTGATCCACCTGAATCCTAGATCCACCATTCTACAGCACTGAGCATAATTACTTAATTAATCATTATTAGTGCCTTTACTTTGCGGTACCAGATTTGTTTCAATCCAAGGTAACATGAATGGCTCAAATGCCTCCTGGGCGTCAATAATTCTAAAATTATCCTCAAAACCAAAAGTTTCTGCGGATGTTGGAGTTTCAGCAACATGTGTAAAACAGTTTGACATGTCCCAAACTCGAAAAATGGAATTTTCCTGGTCTGCGTCGTTCACTGTTATGAGGCATTGCTTTTCCATGTACGGACGGTAATTTTTTTAACCCTAACTAATATAGAACATTGAAGAGCAGAATGTTTTCAAACAAAAAAAACCATCATGAATGTGGTTGGCAATGTATGGAACCTTTATCGGTTGTTGATAAGTAGATAAGATTCATAAAGTTGTAATCTTAGAAGTGCACAAAATGGTTAGAACATTGCACCCTAAATCTTCCATATTCGTTCCATACAAAGAGTACAATACGTAACAGTTGCCCAATCCAAAATGTCAAACTTTTCGCTTCCAAAAAATATTCGCGAAGCGCTTTCAAACACTTCGAAAAAATGATAAGCTTGTGGCATAATAACTTCATGCTACATACTTTTTTACATGTCGCGACGTTGCTATACACTACGTGCTTGTAAAAGCACTGTGTAAGCTCGAAAAAGAAGATATGTACTGCTGACGCGCGGAGTTCCAAA
>JAHZNF010003662.1:0-10098 GCA_027744215.1 Troglopedetes dispersus | reverse complement strand
CATGAGGATCCATATCCACTTATCAAAAACGTTCGTTAACTCCTGAAAGGCTATCGAGGTATAGCCGCGAGCCCCGCAACTCAAAAATCTTAAACCATTTAGCTCACCAACTGCGAAGAACGGAAACTTATCGAGGACTTTGAAGTATGGCAGAAATGTTAGCCACGTCTGAGCTTTTTGGTCCCTCTCCCATCGTTGGCGTTCTTGCTGCATTCTGAATAACGACCACCACCACTCTCCTCCTTTATTGTGTAGTTGCTAATAATTGACAACCAAATGTATGCTGCTCCAACAATTTTGCTTTTGATTGATTCTAACTGATAGGAAAGTTTGGAAAACGTAGCACAACTTGTGAGATGGTAAAGCATTTCCGCAACGATGCTATCAGACTTGTCTGTAATTTTAGCAAGAATTTGCCAGACAAGACATACACTGGAGTGGGGGAATGCCATGCTGGACAACTTCAGAAAATCGGTTAGTTGGCTGGCTTCAATTGACGAGGCCTTTATTTGCGAATCTACATATGCAAATACGGGACAGACTTTGACAAGCTTGACTGATTTCATGAAAACCGTACCAGGTTCAAAGATGTTGGATGGTCGCATAATCCGTGTTAAGCTTAGGTGGACGAGGATTCTTTGACAGATGAGCGGGGCATTCTTTCTAAATGCCCAGGAGGATTTTTGTGATGCCTGGAGAAATCCCTGGAAATGATTTGTTGGATTGGTTTCACTTGCAACCAGGTGGAGATAGGGCGTATTCAAATCTGGGAATGCAATATCGTCATTCTTCCCGAGGTCCGCCACTCCCACAAATGCTAATTTGTCGTGAAAGTCGTAAAAGAATATTTGGGGATGGAGGGACACTACCACATAGCAAGTCCAAGGTTTCGACGCTCCCCAATATTTCTTCACGTCCAAGCGCACGCAAAACCTGGTAAATGGTATATGGTAAATATAATGGAAATGACTTATTTGGCACTGGATGTCAAGAGCAAGTTGGATGCTGATTGGGTTATCATTTTCGCATCAAAAATGGTACCATTTTTGATTGAAAATTCACACGTGTGAATTTTCAATTTTGTACAAAAAATGATTTTTTCATTTATGATTTTTTACTCTAAAAATTGCTATAAACGTAAGTTACTTTAAATGTTTTCAATTCTCTAAATAATTAACTGTAATTTTACCTCTAAAATTTGTGGGTAAGTTGAGAAACTGGATTATCTCAAAACGTCTGCGCGATGGGCATAAAATTCCAACGGGATTAAATACCTGAAGGTTCCGGAAATGCGAATCACTTTTAAAATTCTGCCCTTTCCATCAGGCATTAATTTAATTAAAGTTTGAGATCGACACTAAAAATTCGCAATTACTTAAATATTACGGTACCTCTAACATAAAATGTTAAGGAAAGTGTCCAGATAGGGGTTTTCGAATGTCTCGANCGAATCACTTTTAAAATTCTGCCCTTTCCATCAGGCATTAATTTAATTAAAGTTTGAAATCGACACTAAAAATTCGCAATTACTTAAATATTACGGTACCTCTAACATAAAATGTTAAGGAAAGTGTCCAGATAGGGGTTTTCGAATGTCTCGAATTCGAATACGCTAAATAAACAACATGTTTATATTACAAAATTACGAGATTCTCAACTTCCCCCAAAAAATTGAAATTGATCTCCTGCCGTTGTACTTAATCCTAATGACCCCGGAGTGGTTGCATTCTTCAGCATTCAATAAGGGCTATCACATATATAAGACTCAAGAATCTCGACAAGATGAATTTTGCTTAATGTAGAGCTAAACACTGTGTTGTTATGTACATTTTGTCTGAAAAGCATTTATATAAAAATCTATATCAAAATTTATATATAACTTAACGTATGTATTAAACCCCCACTTTCACCTAAGATTTTTCTTTACAAATTTTCCCCAATGCTGGAGAAATACCATTAATGATTATTTTTATACTATCTAATTAAACGTATATTTTGATACATGTAAGAAACACTAACCCGACACTGCCACATAGATTTTGTGTATAGTATTTTTTAGTCTCATGAATATCAAATATCAGAAAGCTTGACGAAAGAGTGATAAAAAATTACATTGCAGTATGGAGCAAGTTGACTATAAAAATACTAGTTGCACAGAATAGGTGAAATGGAAGGAGCGACGCAGGAAAGAGAAGAGGAAACGAATAAACTGGTCGCTAATTAGGCTAATATATTTACTATGTTTGATTTGTATATTACTATACACATATTTGTCATGACACAGTTATATGCAAGTCAACGCATCCTTCTTTTAGGATTTCACTTGGGAATATTTTTATGAATTGCCTTATTGTGTCACCAAAATTATTTGTACATTTGTAAAAAAAACTTATGGACACCAGTAAATTGCAGAAATTCTTGTAAAGCAAATGCAGTAGGAGCTCTTTCCCGGTATAGGGCGCAAAGCAGCAGAATTTGCTGCCGTGAAAGCAGCCAAATATGATGCCTTCAAACATGTGTAGGTATAATTATCCCGTGACTACGAAAGCAGCATTTAACTGCTGCCTTCAGAAAATGCCGGTTGAATGGAATATGAAGCACGGGATCACTGAGCCAAGGACACCATCGGACAGAGCGTACTTGATTTAGTTAGGGTGCAACTTTTCAACCCTTCTTGACCAAAAATACGGAAATTAGAAGAAAAATAAGATTTTGCATACACTCCTGTGTTAATTGCTGCCATCAAACCCTTCGATTTTTACTAGAAAGTATTAGTTCCATTTAGATCACATTAGGTAACGCCATGCATTACAAGAGTTTTACTAAAACTGCTCCTATTTCGAAACCACGAAAAACGTAACTTCGAAAATTCGCACGTTGGTAAAGGACAGGATTTTCTACTGGTACACCAAATTTGCTAGATATTCATAGAGGCATTTTTCTAAAAAAAAATCCGTGTAAAGTTCTTCATCACTCAGAAGCCTGCAACTCCTCAGGTTTTAAATATATTTTACTGATTAGTAGCTTAATTGAAAGCTAACGAGTTGCTTAACAAATTGTAGGTGCTTTAGATTGGAAATTTGATTTGGTTGAGTATAGTAACTGGGAAAATATAATATAATGCGCGTCTATTTATTCAACCAAAACAAATTTCCAAACTAAAACACTTTCAATTTGTTAAGCAACTCTTTAGCCTTAAATTAAGCTATTGATCAGCAAAAAATATATAAAACTGGAGGAGCTGGAGGCTTCCAAGTGATGAAGAACTTCAAACGGATTTTATGAAAAATGCCTCTATGAAAATCTTGCAAATTTGGCGCACAAGTAGAGCAACCTGTTCCTTACCAACGTGTGAATTTTCAAAATTACGTTTTTTGTGGTTTTGAAATAGGAGTAGTTTTAGTCAACTCGTCAAATTTTGTAATGCATGGCGTTATCTGGTGTGTTCTTAGCCTTACCGTTGTTCGTGCATGTGTCCAGCAGTAAAAATTATTAAATGTAAAGTGGCATGGAAAACTATGATGGCTGCAAATTTCGCCCCCAACGGAAAAGTAGCATTTAAATGCTGCCTGGCAGCAAATTTGGCTGCTTTCACGGCAGTAAATTCTGCTGCTTTGCGCCCTATACGGGGAAAGAGCTCCTACTGAAATGAGGAAGGAGCCACTGATGGTAGACAGACTGATGGCGGAATAGGAACAATTCTAATTATTATTCACAACATATATAGCCCTCCGCATTTTACTAAAATGCTTATTCTCACAATAATTTCCGAATGACGTTCGCGAGGAAAGAGGAATTTCAAAAGAAACCTTGAGCTACCTTACATTTTCATTGCAGAAGGGGAACGTTGTAAGTTCCCGTTCACGTGTTCCTGAATTATGGTGCGCCGAGGCAGTCCTGCATAATTTTCAATGATAAAAGGCATTACAAATTTTAAGAAGACCTTAAATGTTCTGCTTTCTGTAATAAATAGGATTCACTCTCACAGTTCGTAATCATATTGAGACTGAATGCGAAGCTCGGGTATATTCAATTTTAAAATTTAATTTCATCTTGCACACCGCACCAGCTCTCCTTTTTATACCATTTCAGTCGGTCGCAAAAATGCTTGCTTGCTCAGACATGACAATTCCACTGAATTAACGAAATACAGAAGAAGATGGCCATTCAAAGGCCATGAAGCGCTGGCGGCTACCTCGATAATAATAGCCCCTAGGATTATAAATTTTGGGCTATGGCAATGATAAATTGAATTGCCGCTCAGTTTGAGTTTCCTTTTTGCTTTGGGTTGTTGTGGCCTTTTTGGCCTTTTATTCACAAAATTTCCAATGGCTTCAATTGCCAATAATAAGGAAATGGAAGAAAGGTAAAAGTTTGGTTCGGATGAGTGCAGGAGGCATCTCACCGAGAGTTTTGAGCGTTTGAGCAGATTAGAATTCCCACTTCTAACTGTGCCACTGCTACAACCAATTAATTACTGATCGACGACTCTTCTACTTCTACCGATTACGAATGTTCGAGAGTGAGTCCTTTTATAGCAAGCTCTGAGTCTCCTTAATTTGTCACAAGATCAGAGCGAGCTGTAGGAAACGTTAAGATTTGTGTGTCACTCACCGCAAATGACGAATGACACTTGTGCGCACTTCAATTAAGAGGAAGTGGACGCACGTTATGATGACCCATAAAAGGTGTCATATTCACATCTAAGACGCTTTCGGACATCGGAAGGAAATGCGTCAATTGTAAGGAAAGAAATAATAAAATGACACATAATTAATGCGTCAATAAAAATGACCAACAGCTCAGAAGGAGCTTGTTTGGCTCATTTTTTGGTTCTTGCTCGCACCTACATGAGTCATAATTTAACATCGTGTAGGTCGCGCAGCAAAGTTATTTCGATTAAATCCGTTGGATGTCCACTTTGAAATTATCTCAGAGCTTGCACTGATTTCGGAAATCCGTACCTCATAAGAGATATACATGGGTTTGCTGTGGTGGTTGCTGTTCTTTCACCACTAGAAATGGTAGGAGTAAAATTGTTATAAACTTTTGCGATCGTAGTATTATCGATACGCAGCGTCGATGATTTTTGTTGGATATTTTCAACGAATTTCAATTTGCATGTAAATTCTGTTGCTGTTAATTGCACTGAGAACAAAGTGTTAATACCACGGGAAGCGAAAATGAAATAATTCGTTTGGCAAAATATACCAGTTTTGCATCTGCTTTAGTTAGACAAGGTCAAAGTCAAAGTCACTTTCATCAACGTTCTGTTCTCGAAATAGCTTCAGCAAAGGAATGCCTTGGGAAGGTAGAGGGAAAGTAGTTTCATTGTTGAAACCCAAGTTTTCTATAAACATATTATGAGGCTTGGGAAAATAGGTATGCATAAAGGAAGTTAAGAAGATAAACTTGGTTGGATTGTTGCTTGCATTACCGAAGCACCCATGCATGGTTGCTTTGCAAGCGAAGACAATAATATTACTACTATTTGATTTTGACTAAAATGGTTTATTGAGCTGTGCGAATGCAATTGTTTGTAACTGACTTACTGTGAGAGTCAAATTGAGCATTGAATAGTTTCTTTTGTAGGAATCGTTTGCTTTCAACAATGAAAGTTTTACTCTCGTTAAGAAAATGTGGAAGGGATTCCTTGTATGTACTATTTTCATTGAAACTAAAACAATTCAGTTCGTTCCTTTAATTCTGCAAAAATGTAAACCCAATGTAGGTCGAGTTTACATAAAAGTAATTTACAAACAGACATTTGTCGTTTTTTTGAAGTAGTGTTGCTGTTAAAAGTCGCCCTAATTGTTGTCACCTAGTTTTTCACCGAAGCTACTCTAACTGTTATCTGGTGGCATGGAAAGAGTCCTACGTTTAATTGCTAGAGAGTCAATGTTCGAGATTCTATTACTTAGTTTGCAGAAAAGTAAAAAGAGAATCACTGGAGCTGAATGTTCAGTTCTTTTGATGTTACTATTATTTTTATTAAAGGGGCAACTGTCCCAACAAACTCATTTAATTACAATTTTAGCTTTTGCTAATTCACTACTTATTTGCTCTTCACTGAGCATTCTCAAACAATTCAATTTTTGAAGGATCAGTCCGACAACAAAAAAGAAAAAAAAAATCCGATTTTTTTTTCAGATCCAAAAAGCAAACGTTACAACAACCAAATAACTAAAATTACTTACTAGACAATATGTAATATTAAGAGCCTGTGTGGCACTAACTTATCAAGTTAAAATTAGCTAGAGTTTATTTGATTATCTACCTTAAAATTATTGTCAATTCGCTATTAAAAAGTATTATGCCAACCATAATAGTTATTATTGTCGGAGCACGTGTCGAACCACCCAGTGATTTCCTTAATATAGTCATTTGAAAGGCAGACATTTGCAAGGCAGCTGCCATTTTAACACTTACGCAAGCCTCATGACTCATGACTCTGTGGCATAGACTCAATTAGAGCGTTGACATTTCGACTTCCAATATTAGACAATGAACTTTAAGTTTGTACAAACACATTACAAGTCCACATTTCGTCTTTCATTATTCGTTCTCCGCATGATTTAGATGAATCCGAAACGTCAAAGATTAAAATGAACATCAAAACATTGATTAATTAATTTATGTACACTTCTAGACCCCCATTTTGATTAAAAGAAATTGAATTTGGTGAAAGTGGTGAAAGTAAGTAGGTAATCTAATGGTAAACTAAAAAATGAGTCTGTTCAGTTTGTAGCTATAAAAAGTGTGGCAGTTAATTTATACATGCCTCAAATTATATGTTTTATGGATATTATTAATTTCAACTGCAAGATAAGGTTGACTAATATATTTATGTCAGCTCGAAAAGCAGTTTGATTTCAATGAGTAAAAAGTACAAATCATGAGAAAGGTGGTTTTTAAACATATGCGTGTATGCCATCCCATTTCAGCTGTAAAGATCTATAAATGCAATATACATCATACTTCATGTTAACATAAACCGTAATTTCGCAAGCGTCCTATTTTGGAAATTCTGAGACTGTTAAATATACATACATAAATTTATCTACAAACGTGCGCACTTAAAGTACAATTGACTTAAGACTTTCATTCATCAAGGCGGGTAATCACATACCTTCACATTATGTTGGCACGGAGTATTTTCAATTCCCATGTATTTTAGGTAGGGATTACTAGTGAGGCTGAGAATGGGAAAGAGTATTAGTGTCAATCAGATTATATTAATGAAATATTTTCTGATAAAAAATTTGTGGAACACTTTTGTTTGCAATTATATCTATGGCATCACTTAGAAATGGTTACTCTTCGATGGTTTATACGATTAATTGTTTTTAAGATGTATTAAAAGAAAATAATGTGATACTGCTTATAAAATGACGTAAATAAAACTCAGAATGATGGATATGTAGTGAACGTCATAATCATTATTTTCACCGCACAACAATCACATCATGCACGTATTTTCCGTAGATAGCAAGGAAGTTTAATTGTACTTTACGAATTTGGTAATTTCGTAAAGTAAATTTCGTTGATACTACCGCCGTAGAGTGAGAAGAGGCTGCTGCAGAGAAGAGAAGTGGTGCTGCAAAATTGTAATTTTAATAAGAAATCTCTTTAAACACACATTTAAAATCTAACTAATTTGCATTTTATAATATAATAGGGAAATCAAACACAATGAAAATTCCTGTGCTCATCGTGATGGTGACGTTTCTGGTCGCTTTTTTAATTTCCGGTGGCCTTGCCAGTTACACTTACACGGTCCCCGGGAAGGTGGTGTTAATTGCTATCGTTATATCCAAAACACACAAATTATATAAGATATTGGAATTACAATATTACCGTTATTACTATTACATAGGTCCTAAAAGCAACCGAAAAGCCTCCGTCTGGGAAAGATGCTGTAAAAGGCCATTAACCGAGTTTGACCACTGCCAAGATGTGGACATAATTTTGCTTTTGATTATAAATATTATACTTTTATTGCTTTCAGACGTGAATACGTGAATTAAATTTAAAGTCGCGCACTTTGCACGTGAACCGTGTTGCCCAAACGTTTCATTTATACCCTCACTAATGTGATAGGTGGTCGTGTTCACGCTTATAAGCAATAACTATCTTTAGGAAAATATTCACAATTAAAGCTATCTAGTGAGTGACCCATACAACCACAATAGCTGCAGCTCTCTTTAATTAAAGTTTGCTTGAAATAACAACCTAACAGTTCCATTTAAAAAAAATCCCCGGTTTTACTAAAAATCTTACTTCTCCTCAACATGTCCGTTGATGTTGAATAATTACGAGCACTTTAACACGAACGCCCAGTCGATTACCTTTTGTCTGACGCTTGAACCGCATTTCCTCATTGTGCCTTTCATCAAACGTTTTAATATGGACTTTAAAAAATGCGTCAAAGTATTTAATAACATAAATGTCCGAAGTCCGACCCATTACAGGACCGGCTTTGAAAAATTATTGATCTGGTGTGTGTAACGTTTTGCCAAACTGGCCAAAAATTCATCAGCACGGGCACTTACACTCCGTCCTTTAAAAGGTTTATAAGTACGTTTTAGCTAATAACTTCCGTAGCCTTCAAAGTTTATTTATGAAAATTCCTAGGCTTGTGCTCCAATTAAAGGGCTTTAAATCCATGCATTTCTCTTTCTCATGCGATGTCGTGTCTCAGATATACATGCGTTTTACCAAATTCACCCACTTTTCCATGTCCCGTAAATGCTTTATAATTTATCCCACTTCATGGAAACGCCACGTCTATAGGTTTTCGGTTCAGTTTGTGTGTTCAAATCGGTGATAATAACCGATTCCGTACACATTGGATTCGTTTCACGCCATCTCACATCACTTCTCTTAGACAAGCAAACTTCGCCATCACATCATTTAAAATGCATGAAAAAAGGAAAATATAAAACCAATTTTTCATTCAATTTAACTATTTCTCAAGTCATTCGCAAAAATAGTGGTCACCATTGCAATCAGCACATTCGACTTACCATTTAAAGGACGGAGTGTATCTACATTGCTAACATGCATTCTGATGCTTTTCGAATTTGCCTAGCCACAGGTTTGTTTCATCTATCATCGTATATGTCTAGCATTCCATAATGTGTATTAAAACAATGTGAAGTGCGCCAAGGCCTTCATAAATTCTTCTTAGGAAATTTTGCGTGTATTTAGGGAATGCCTTTTTGCTTCTTGATCAAAGCAGGAGTCTCTTGTTGCAGAAGATAATATTTTTTACCAAAGAGCACATAATAGTATGTAATATTATTAGACCCCGGAATTTATGCAGCAAATTTTGGCAAAAATAATATGCAAATATGCAGCAAAAAATCACCAAAATATGCAGCAAAGATGCAAAAAAATATTTCACATATTTTAACAGAAATCAGCGAACTATGAGTTCATTTGAGCGTGTTTTTCAACTCAAACGAAAATATAAAATCAGTACCGACCGTCCTATATATAAATGTGAGTAAAAAGGTAAATCCTAATTTACTCCTCTGTATAGGCTATCATAAACGTCGTAATGCCATAAAACATTCGGTAGTTTACGCGTAACTTACGCGTAGATTCCTAGTAAAAAGCAAATTTTAAACGTTAGAAACGCAAAATGATTGAGCTAACACAGGGACGTAAATTAGGATTTGGATACCTTTTTCTCCCATTTACGCCCATATAGTAATATGAGGTAGGTATATATCAGACGATCGGTACTTTTCGTAAGTTTTTAATAGTAGAAGATGATAAGAATTTTAAATTGCAGAATTTAGGCTTCGGGGAATTTACAATATATTAAATTAGCATTAAATAGTTGAAATAGTTATTAAATAGTTGAAATACGACAAAAATTGCTGCAGCAGAGAATGCCAAATTCGCAAGAAGGCCAAAGAAAATATATTGTGTTGCTTAATTCAGAAACAACTTGAAGTGAAAAATGTTAGAAATGTGAAATTATATACGAAAAATTGCGTAAAAATGTCAAAAATTGAAGAAATATGAAATTCTCCATAAAAATCCAGGAAATATGCATCTGCATATGAATATTCAGAAAACCTCCAAAAT
>JAHZNF010003661.1:0-18906 GCA_027744215.1 Troglopedetes dispersus | reverse complement strand
CGATTGAATTGGATTTTACCAATATACCTTCATCAATAACTTCAAAGAGTTTTTGGAATATTGTAACCTTAATGGTTATTGATACCTTGTCGCCTTGTTTAATCTTCTTTAAATTTAATAATGTTTGGATAATCGCAAGATTTGCAGAACTCCCGCTATTAACAAAAATAGTATGCCTACTCCCCTGCCAATTGGCGAAACTTTTCTCAAACGTTTGGCACTCAGATCCAAAACTGAGCATTTCAGCTTTTTCCATAAAATGAACGAGTTTCTTTTTAGTATCTTTTTCGTTATGAAAGGTGGATTTGATAAGTTTAATCATATTTTTTAATAAAAATCATTGAAACATCGGCAGTTTTATCCCAAGAAAATGATTGTGCTTTCTTTTCTGCCTTTTTTTGTACTCGCTCGTATGTTTTTTTATCTTGCAATAACTCAAGAATACCTTGTGCAAGAGCTGAAGGATATAGCTCAACAAGTATACCATCTTTTTTCTGTTCAATAATATCCCGAAAACCTTGCGTATTGTAGACAACGGATGGCGTCCCGACAAGTCCTGCTTCAGGGACTGTTAAACCCCACCCTTCCTGAACAGATGCGCTTATTAAAACATGAGCTTTCGTTAACAATTCAAATTTTTTCTCTTCAGAAACAAATCCAAACAGTTTTACCGATGAAACGATACCCAAATCTTCCATACGCTGTTTCACTTCGTCAATGATTGCATCATCAGCCGAACCGACAATCCATAACCTCGCATCAGGAATCTCTTTTTTTACCAATACAAACGCTTCAAGTGTATTAAAAATTCCTTTTTGTTTATTCAATCGGGCAACGTAAATCAATGTCGGATTTTTTTCTTTGGCAAACTTTTTTATCTTTGTGGGAGTAGTCAGTCCCATTGGCAAAACGATAAGATTATTTTTACTATGTCCTGACTGAATTAAATCTTCATAGGTAGATTGAGAGATAGCCATCATAGGAATTTTTTTATAAAAATTGAGATACATTTTTTCAATACATCGCCAAACTAACGCGATTGGATAAGGAAAAAGAGTAAAAAACAATTTATCAGCTACTTCACAAACCAACGCGACTGTCTTTCTCGGAGCATACAAAGCAGCAAAAAAAGGAAACCAATGTACTTCATCAATAATAATATCAGTCTTATTTTTCAAAAAGAACAGATAATAAAAAAACGCAATAATATGAACGTTCCACCACTGGCCTTTACGGATAAACTGAACACCATCAATTGTCTCTTCTGCTTTCGCGTGAGGAAAAGTCGAGCAGAATTGTATGACAGTATGTCCTTTTCTAACCCATCGTTTTGCCATTTCATGCGTGAGAATTTCTGCTCCGCCACTTGTTGGATTTTTGATATCTCGCCAATTGAAGATAAGAATATTCATGGTAGGTTCACTCGAAAATTTAGCTCCGGATCAAAACGCCATTTTCTTTTATTTTTGTCATCATAATAATGCAATATCTTAAGCCGATAAAAAATTGCCAAGGTATCAATAACCATTAAGGTTACAATATTCCAAAAACTCTTTGAAGTTATTGATGAAGGTATATTGGTAAAATCCAATTCAATCGGTGCTTCAAAAATTCTTTTATACCCAAGACTATACGCAACTGCTAGAATCTCAACATCAAAAGCATATCGTTTGACAACGAGCCTTGGCAGAACATCCTCCAACACTCTTCTTTTGAAAACCTTCAATCCTACTTGAGTATCACGAACTTTCAAACCAAATAATATACCTGTCAGACCTCTATATCCCCACGAAAGAATCTTTCTTTGCCAAGGATATTGCACTTTTGATGCAGGGTGGAGTTTGGAACCAATGATAATGTCAGCGTTATACCACTCAAAATGTTCAAGAAGCATGGAAATACCATTGGGGTTTAGATCCATCCCTGCATCAATAAATGCGACAATATTACCCTTTGCTTTTGCCATCCCGTATCGGATTGCATTACCTTTCCCATGGTTACTTTGATAACCAAAGACTTTAATTTTCTGAGAAACAACTTTTTTCGCATTTTGATAGGTTTTATCCAAGAATCCATCAACTACAACGATAATTTCATAATTGTAGCGCAATTGGTCCAGAACCGCTTTGATTCGTTGTAAATCTTTTGCAATTGTTTTCTCTTGTTTGTATGCGGGAACAATCACTGAAAAAAGTGGAGCTTTGGAATCATTTCTTCTTGGTTGCATATGGGTAGTATAGCAAAAGACTTAAAACAAGTAAAAAGGTGCTAATCATTGAAATGGAGACCAAAACGGTTATATTTTGATGAAAAAACCAGATACCAAAAATTTGTAATAAAGCGAAAGGGAGCGTAAAACGATAGACCTGTGTTTTTTTAATTGCCAGATAAAAATTAACAAGAAGCGTCGCAACCGAATACAAAGTGATAAACAAAGCAAAATATCCAAGATAACCGGCAAGACTAAGGTATTCTGCTTTGGAAACGACTTGAATCAATAATTCAGGAAAAAGGAAATAACCTCCTGTAAGAACGAGTGACGGAACAAGAACAATTAATACTGACAATTTCAAAATACCAGTAAACGGTTCTTGCTTGTTATATCGCTGGACAACAAGCGGAAACATAACTGTTCCAATCGGTGCCGTAAAAAAGAAAATAATTCTCCCGATTAAAGACAACGCTGCATATTCTCCTGCCAAATCAGCAGAAAAAAAATGTTTGGCAAGAAGAATATCTGAAGTAATAAGTGAATTGAGCCCCAGCAGTGCCAATGCCGCAGGAATACCATAAGAAATCAATTTCTTAACGTGGGTCTTCACCGCGTGCAATTTCACATCAAACAAAAATCGGAGTGGAATAAATGATAAAAGATATCCGACAAGACTTGCCGCAATTAATGCGCCAAACGCACCACCGACGGTGTAGCCGATCATAACCAAAATAATCCCCAATACCAATTTGATCACCGCACTTGCAATCGTTAAAAACGTCAAAAAATTAAAGGCAAGTTTTGCTTGAATAAATGCGGTATTAACGACAGCAATAAAACCAAGAAAAATATAAAGATATGCACCAAACAACCAGATTACTTTATCAATATGGAGAAACGAAGAAATCTGATTGGTAAACACTAATAACATCACGACAAAAAAACTTCCCAAAATAAAAAAAGATTTTGTCATCTGGAGATACAATCCTTTTACTTTCTGCAAATCTTTTTGTGCAAAAAATTCTCCACCAAAACTGACCAACAAAGGAATCACTGCACTGATTGCAACAGCAGGTAAATTTACAAACGAAACAAGGCTTTGATACGTACCATAATCAACCTTTGTCAAATATTTCACCATGACAAAATTAAAAAGAAAACTGAGAAAACTACCAAAGAGGGTACCAGTAAAAATCACCGCACTGCCGGTAATTAATGGATGTTTAACTAATCGCTTCGCACGCTCTTTCATACTTAATACAAAATACTAGATACCAGATACTTTTTTATATACAGCGATCGTATCTGCTGCGGTTTTTTCCCAACTGAATCTTTCTGCATTCTTCAAACCCTTTGCTCGGAAAAATTCCTGAAGCTTATGATTTGAAAAAACTTCCTGTATCCCTTTCGCAATACTCTCTTCGCTATACGCGTCAACGAAATACGCAGCATCTCCAGCGACTTCTGCAAGCGATCCTTCTTTCGTCGTAACCACCGGACAGCCTGATTGCATCGCTTCCAAAACAGGAAGTCCAAAGCCTTCATACAATGATGGAAAAACAAAACATGTTGCCGCATTGTATAACGCTACTAAATCCTCATCCGGAACAAACCCAAGTCTGATGAAATTTCCATCTCCTTCCGTTTCTTTCTGTACGGTCACCAGATCCTTATTCCACACATTTGTCCTATCAAAATCTTTTTGTACCAAGCTTTTCCCAACCATCACCAACGGAATGTTCGCTTTTTTAATTGCTCGAATCAACCGCGGTAAATTCTTATTCCACGTCACATCCCCTACATACAAAACAAACTGCTCAGGCAAATTATATTTTTTGATGATTTGATAATTTTCAGATTTGATGACTTTAAATTCTTCTCCAGCTGCTAAATAAACAGTCTGTACTTTTTTTGCAGAAATCCCAGCATGATTAATCACGTCTCTCGTTGATGAATCAGAATCTGTGATAATCGCCGCTGATCGTTGAAGATTTATCCGTTGCATTTGCCAAGACATATTTCCTTTAAGCCCTGCAGGAAAATGAGAGGGAAAAATAAGAGGAGTAAGATCATGTACGGTAATAATCCGCTTGTGTTGTTCAAAAAATGGTAACGTTATAAAAAATGGATCAAAATAGGGATAATGAATTATATCAATAGGCTTCTTAATCTCTTTCTTGTCTTCAAAAAAAAGATAATCATGTTCTGGAAAATATTTTACCAATGCATCTTTTAAATGTGCAAGGTAAAAACCTACGCCTCTTACTTTATGTCCAGACCGTAATGGTGAAACGTCAATCGCAATTTTCATAAATTATTTCTTCTTTAAGATTAAACGAATAACCTGTTCAATTCCATAGATACTAATAACGTACAATATCGGGAGGAGAATAAACAAATATCTTGAGAAGGTCTGTCCAATACTTAAAAAAGCTAAATAGGAAACTACCCATAGCATCAAAATTTCAATCTCTTTTTTTGGTTGCAATTTTTTTAAAATATATAGCCCCATCGTGATAAAAGCAATTATAGTAATCAGTGGCCACATAAACCACCATTGAGCGTCAGAGAGAATAGGTGTATCACCAAACCAAACATACCATTTATTCGCCATAAGTAAAGACCACACTGAAAATGGAAACATTATTTGACTTTGATGATATAAATATACATACTTTTGAATACCAAGTAAATTCTGAAGCGTATAGCCAAAGAATAGTACTCTAGCATAACTTAGCAACAAAATACCTACGCCAATACCAATAGTAAGAATAAAACTAAATATTTTTTTAAATTGCCTATGCAAAAGTATCCATAATCCTGTCGATACTAAAATCGTTATACCACTTACAAAAAACTTTGTTGAAATAAAACATCCCAAAAAGATACCAGCGATAACAAAAAATAACACTGTTCTCTTTTTTGAAAGAAAAGCCTTATTAATAATTAAAAAATAAGACAAAAGAAACACAAGTTGAAAAAGATCCAGAAGAGGCGTATAGATAAACTGATTTTTAAATATCATTTCAGAACTAAACAATGCCGGAGGGAATAATGCAAGAAATGAATTCTTTAATACTTGCTTACTAAGCAAGTATAAAAGAATGAGAGAGAATACACCAAAAAATGCCACAATAATATGAACATTATTAAAAAATACTGCAGAGATGCCGATAAGATACTTCCCAAGTGGCGGAGCATCAGTAACAACGAGTACAGGATTTGTTCCCTGTATCAATTTACCACCTGCATAACTAAAAGCAATCTCATCCGGAATCCAATTAGGATTTTTATTTACATATTGTGAATCTAAATATATATGTTCTAGTTGAGGAAAATTTTGCCAATAATTTTGAGTAGAATATTTTTCACGCTGATCATAAATAGTTGTACCAACGTTCCACAGAATGATACCCAAGAGGAAACAGTAAGTGAGATATTTTACTATACGTTTATTCATTTTCTCTTACCTCCTTTATCTTTGTTTTTAAATAATAAGAATCCTCCTGCAATAAGAAGCGGAACAGTTGTAACAATAATTCTTATAAGCGGTGTTTGTCCCAAATACGTTCCCGAATACATATACGGAATGTATCGTAACAATAAACCTACTGACAAAGCAAGCGAGAGATATAATAACGGTTTTTTTTCAGGAATCAGAAAAGCAAACGTAAAAATCCACACCGCATACCACGGATACATTTCTTCACGGAGTGGTGAAAGACAAAAAATAACGAGCATCGAAAGTGCTGAAAGGAAAAATATCTTATCCCAACGAATTTGTTTGTGACGAATGGTCTGCCAAAAAACCAACAGAAAAACAGGCAATAAAAAGAGTGATGCATATTTAATACTTACTGAAGCGACAAAAACTATAACGGCAAAGAGATACTTTTTTTGTCGTAATAAAAAGAACGAAGCCAAGGCACAAAACATCATTACGATATCATTGTGTCCACTTACTAATGCCTCCGTAAGAACCAACGGATTTAACGCAAAAAGAACAACCGGCAACAAACGTTGTGTCAATTTCCAGATAAGAAAAATTGTCCCTAGATAAAAAACGAGTATGAGTAATTTAAAACTTATAATCGTCATAAAAAAATTCTCCATTCCGAGCAGATGAGGAATACCTGTCAAAAGAATCCATCCAGGACCATAGAGCGCTATTTTATTTGCCGCATGCGTAAAAAGAAGATAAGGATCTCCAATAAATTCTATCGGCATAATAATGTAGGGATTTTCGTGATAAAAAAAGACAACTTTTGCCGTTGTGAGGTAATTAAAAATATCGTACGAGAGCATCGCAGGATAGGCCGCAATCAACAAGACACTACTCACTACAATAAGCCAAATACTATCTTTTTTTGACAATTTATTCTGATATGCCAAGCGAAGAAAGAGGAAATAACAAAGAAAAAGTAAAGAAAGTATTCCGATGTACGCGTACGTTACCAATGCTCTTTTTTCAAATGCAAAACCTGAATAGATACTTTTATAGTAGGTCAAATTGGGATCAATAAATGCATACGAGAAAATGGTAAATCCTAAAAGAACCAAACCATAAAAAATAAAAAGAAATTTTTTCATAAAACTTTTTCTCTTACATCAATCGCTTTTTCAATATTATCGTATAAATTAAGCTTAGTGCCTGCCTCTTTCTCCGGCTGCCAATCAAAACTCTCAGGAAGTTCTTGTTTGAGTTTCTCTAAAATTTCACGGTGTTTCAAAGCAGCCTGCTGTAACAATGCTTGTTTATCAGAAATATCCTTATGTTCACCTTCTGCATTGACTAATGAGATCAACGCTTGTTGAAAATACACATTTGATTTGGAGAGTGCGTTATCTGCGAGTAAATATTGTTTGTATTCAAAGAGTGTTTTTGCTTCTACCAAATACTTATCTGCATAGTTAAGATTATAGGTGAATTGTCCAAAATTTCCGAAATACCAAAATGCTTCTAATTTTTCCTGAAGAAGATTGAGTTTATAATAGATACTTCCCGGCATGCTTGATGGATATGGTAAAACATAGGTAGATTGGGCAAAAACAGGATAAGGAAAAATAATAAAAAATAAACAAATAAGAATAACTATTCTTTTCATTCTGCGGAGCGTTTATGCCATTCCCATGCAGAGGTAACAATTGTTTGAATATCAGAATATTTTGGTTCAAAACCCAGCTCTTGTTTGATTGCTGTTGCATCCGCTATCAATTCATCAGCATCACCTGGACGCCTTTCACCAATAACTACCTCTAAATCAACACCTGTGACGTTTTTGACTACATCCACAATTTCTTTATTGGAGTAACCGTTGCCCGTTCCGACATTATAATAGTATCCTCCCTGATCACTCTCTAACTTTTTCAAAGCTAATATATGTGCTTCGACTAAATCAAGCACATGGATATAATCCCGCACACACGTCCCGTCAGGAGTGTTATAGTCACCACCAAAAAGCGTAAATGATCTTTTCTCAAGAACTGCTTTCATCACGTTGATCGCGTCAAATGAGTTATTGTGGAATAATTCTGAAAGAAAAGCATCATCACCAAGATTGCCTTTTCGAAATGTTACCCGGCTATCAATCGCTTCCTCATGTCCTCGCTCAAGGCTGTCTACGACAGTTACTTGATGATTATCTTCAAGCAAGCGCTTTACCATAAAGCTGCCGATATATCCTGCTCCGCCAGTTACCAAAACATGCATAGATATATTGTAGCAAAAACGTTCTTACTTCGTAAGATACCGAAGATACGCACGAGGAAAACGGAGGCTAGAGAAAAATGAAAAAACAAACCCTTGCCAACTATCAAGAAACCCTTTATGTCTAACAAACGTAAGGAGAAACCACCAGACAGGCAACACAACGAGATATTTAACAGCCATAATTGGATTCTTTCCAACATGATCATCTTTTAGTTGTTTTGCAATCAAATCAATATATCTGCTGTTTCGCTGAAGATACCTGCTAAATGTCGGATCTGCCATGTGAATCAAATCGTGCTGCAACCAACCTACACGACCGTCAACGACAATTTGCTCATGGACGTCTTTCGCCGGAAAATGTGCATGACCTTTTTTGACAAGTCTAATCACCCCGTCAGGATAAACGCCGCCATACCTAAGATTTCTTCCTAAAAAATAATTGAGACGAGGGACAAAAAATGCTGCATAACTTCCATCCTTTGTACCAATTGATCCATCACGGTCTTCAAGTAAATGCTGGTGACGAAGAAATAATTGTTTGTGTGGCAATTTTGTCTGATACGCTTCCACTTCCTCTTCATTCATCTCTACAACCTTTTTTATTTCGTTTGCCAATGCATTACTTACGCGTTCATCTGCATCAAGTTGCAGGATCCACTCATGAGTTGCAAGCTCAAGAGCTTTTTGCTTGTTGATATGAAAAATTTGCTGATTGGGAACAATTTTGACTTTTGCGTGATATTTTTCTGCAATTGAGACGGTCTCATCTGAAGAAGTCCCATCAACAATAATAATCTCATCAGCAAGATGTTTGACCGATTCTAAGCAGGCTCCCAGATTCTTTTCTTCATTATACGTCGCCAAGACGACACTCAATTTCGCCATAACTTTTTCTTAAATATACCAAATAGGAGAAGCGTAAACAAACCGAAAAGACTGATCCAATTTGCGACGGTACGTAATTTGGTTTCGGTGAACGAAACACGTACGGTATGTGTTCCTTGCTCCACAAAAAACGTCTGTAACCCTCGATTATTGGGATCTTGAAACTCCACAGACACGGGGATACCATCCACCATCACTTCCCATCCAGGAAAATATAACGTATTTTCTCTCACGCGGACAGTCTCATCAGCAGTAATAGTATATACGTGTTTTGTTGTCGTTCTCTCTCCTTGCCTAATCGTCGCTTCTCCTTCAATAACTTCAGTTGGAGCTGATGGTATCTGTTCCATAAAACGGACAGACCAAATTGGCGCACTCTCCCCTGTATCAGTCGTGCCATAAAATACACCGGAATAAAAACTTTCCGGTCTTTCCATATACGCTTTTGCATACCACATGTCTTTGGTAAAAAATAACAGAAGACAAACAAAAACAACAAACCCAATTGTTTGCAATCGCTTTGAAAGAAAAGAAAATCCGTACGCACCGAGAACTGCGCTTGATATCATCGTTATAAAAAGAAACCGCCAAGGAAATTGAAACTTCTGGATAATCGTTACGTTATCCCACACAAATTGTGATACCGGTAACATGATGAAAAGAGACCCGAAAAAAAGAAGAAGAAAACCCAAAATTAACCACCGAGTATGATCTTTTTTTGAAAAATGTTTGAATAAAAAGATGATGCTTAAGAGAACACCAAGCCATTGAAGAATGCCAACTTGTACGGTAAATTCACCAGTCCCGCCATAACTCCACGGACCATAAAATAACTGGAAAAACTCAACAAAACGACTTTGCACCGCACCTTCAAGTACAATATCTCGAAGCGTATATTTCCCTTCAAGAAATGCAGGCATCCAAAAAAATGCAGAAAGCAAAAAACCAAAAACTATAAACAATAAACTATGAACGATAAACTGTTTTTTCTGCTTTGATTGGAACAATAAATAAAAAGCATAAAAACCGAGAATGGGAAGGAACATAAGACTCACCGCGTTATGAGCAAGGATAAACCCTGCCAAAGAAAACGATCCACCGAGAACATACCAATACTTATTTTTTTGTGATAATTTATAAAGGAAATAGAGTACCAACGGCGGGAAGACAAATGCGAGCATCTCTCCAATTGCTCCTCGGACATAGAGATCCACAAAATGGTACGGCGCATATCCATACAAAAGAGCACCGACCAACGCTGCTTTTTCCGACACAAATTGACGAAGCCAGAGATACATCGTCACGATACTCCCAGCAAAAGCAACTGCAAACACCAATTTCGTACTATCAACAAAAGAAAATCCTAAGAAATGAAAAAATGAGCCAAGATACGATGACAATGGATAAAGAAACATCAAAATTGGATGCCCATATCCCCAATTCAAATTACCAGCCCATCGTGGAATAATGGTCCCTTCCGTCAAATTCTGATAAAAATTTGCAATACGTGCTACGTGATCGCGACCATCATGCGTTATTGGAAGCCCGGGATGTAACAAATCAACAAGAGGAAAAACTGCAAGAATGACTAAAAGAAACACTACTAAATTATTTGCAAAAAAACGTTTAACACCCTTCATATTCATCCCTCAACAATGATAATTGCGGGCTCTCCATTAAGATAATAAATCGTTTTCAATACTTTTGCTCCTCCTGGAAAATCGCTCGGTCTGCCAACATAAAGAATATCGGAACTTTTTTCCTCATGTTGCCAATCAAGTGAACGGAATTCAAATTTACCATAGGCATGGGTATCTCGAAAGCCACTCTTCGCATTCCCGGCTTGTTGATAAAGTTCTGGCGGATATTTCATATAAAAAAGGAAAAACATGTGTGCCTGATCAAGTGGTGGTTGATCAGAAACAACAATCTTTTTATAGTCTTTCTCTATGCTTTGTACAAATTCAACACTTTCTTTATGTCCATATTGCCAATCATAAGACGCATAATAATTTTGTTGCACAAAATACTGATTAAGATAATAAGTGAAATTAAAGAGGGCAAAACATAAATAACCAATAGCTAAAAGTTTTATTCCGTAATTCTTAACCTGCCTGCCGGCAGGCAGGTTCTTAATAAACAAAAACGCTTGGAGCAATCCAAGAGCGACAAACACCTGAAATGTCGGTAAAAAATTCAGGGTCCTCACCGAATGAGGTACGCCAGTGGTAATAGCAGCAGGTACCGGCGCGAGTAAAAACCAAGCAAAAATAACTACTTTTGCTCTCGTTGGGAATTTACCAAAAACAAGCATATATAAACCGATTAATAAGAATGGTAACTCCCAAAGATATAAATTCGCCATAAACGGCGCATGATGCCTTGTTATATCACCCTGGATAAAAAGCCAATTTAAATCATAATGTGAGAGATATCCTGAAAAAACTTCACGCGAGTAGCCAACCCACTGATTATGAAAAATACTAGCAAAAGGACTACCTGAATCACGATCATCAAGATACCGTACTGCCGTGTCCATTCTCATTTTTGTTGCTTCCGAAAAAACACTGACGCCCTTCAATCGAGATAATGCGTTACTATTTGTCGCCATATACGTCGCAAGCGGAAGTATGGTAAGCAAACCAATCAATACCGAAATAATGAGATATTTCTTTGGCAGGGAGAAAAACTTTTTCCAAAAAATGATTACAAGAGCAAGAGCAAGAAGCGGCGTAAAGACACGGTCACTTTGATATACAGACAGATTCAATCCGAAAAATATGGCAGCAAGAAAGAGATACCATGGTTTCTGAAGTCCTTTAATGAAAAACAACGCACCAAAAACATTAAACGCCAATCCTGTATTTGTTTCAAAAGCTACCCGAGAAAACTGAATATGCCAAGGAGAAATTGCGAGAAGGAAACTTGTTACGTACGCAAGATCTTTTCGTTTAAAAAGTTCTTTCACCAAAAAATACGTAGCAAGAACAGTCAGAATGCCAAATATCGCAGACGGCAAACGAACGGAAATGATCCCCACATCAAAAATTGGAATTAATGGAATAATAAAATACATGTAAAGAGCCGGTTTGTAATCATCAAATGACTGCAATACCATCGGCATAAATTGTCCATATTCATCTCGTCCAGTTAATAAAATAGAATAGGCATTATACCCGAGAGCTGCCTCATCCCAGTCAGGCGACGGAGGGACGCTTCCGAGTTGATACAACCGCAAAACCGAAGCAATCAACACAATAACAATCACCAAAACCGTTTCACTCAATTTATGTTGAAATAATAATTTTAAACTTTTCATAATCTAATCCCTAATTACTAAAACCTAACCCCTAATTTACAATGTATACCCTACCATCTGCGTTTCACCGTTTAACATATAGAATACTTTCTGAACCTTTGCGCTGTTGGGTACGTCAACCGGCGTTTCGATAAATAAAACGTTTTTGTCACCGCTTGCTGTCACGGTATCTTTATCAAAATAATATTTGTCAAAACTGATGACTTTCACAAAACCAAATGCATCACGTTCGATAACTGCTTGCTTTCTAAAAAGTGCTGGATCATATTGTTTGTAAAACAGCGCATAGATATATGGTCTCCCCAACTCTTTCGTCAGATACAGCTTACTATATGTATCTTCAACTTCATTCATATAGAGCACCGCATCTTTATAGCCGTATTGCCACTCACCTGAATACTGTTTGGAATAATGATGATAATAATCTTCAACATAATACGCAACAGAATAGAAAACGAAAGCAAAAAAGCCAAGAATGAGCAAGGTACTTATTTTATATTTCTTCAGAAACAAAAATACGTGTACCAATCCGTACGCAACGAAAATCTGAAACATCGGTAGTGTCCCTTCGATCCGAAGGGCATGAGGTGTCTCTCTCGCCGTACCAGCAGGAATGATCGCAAGAAGCAACCACAGCGGGATAAGCCACCAGCGGTCTTCTTTTCTTCGAAAGATCAATAAAATACCAAGAAGTAAAAATGGTAATTCAAATGCATACAGTTGCCCCACTGATTGTGTTGAAAATTTTGGATTGCCATCTCCAGTGACAAAAAGGAACGATGGAGACAAATTATCAAAATAATGTCTCAGATATTCAATGCTGTAACCAACACGACGATTATGCAAAACATTTGACCACCACGCATTATTATCATTGGCAATTTGCTGATTTGCATTCTCAATAACATCACTATCACTAAATATATTTACTTCTTTAAAACGCAAACTTGCCTGCGGAGAGAATAAAAACGGCACAATCGGAGCAAGCAACAATCCTGAAATGACAGCGGCAACAATTACTTGTTTTTTTATCTTCCACAACTGCCTCCATAAACCGATAACTAACACAATAACCAAAAGCGGCGCAACGATCCTGACGGAATTAAATGTATAAAAACATAAAACAAATGAGACACCCGAAAGTATGAGTAACCAGGGACGTTTTTGTAAGGCAAGTAACAATAACCACACACCAGTAACGAGGAAAAAACTCGCGACGTTTGCCTCAAATGCACCCCGGGAAAGCATAATATGCCAAGGGGAAATTGCGAGAAGTCCAGCTGTCACAATTGCATAATATTCACGATATTTTGACGAAACAAAAATTTGCTTGACGAGAAGATACGCAAAGAGAACGGTCAAAATTCCGAAAAATGCGGACGGAAAACGCGTAGCAAATTCCGTCAGCCCAAATAGTTTCACAGGAATGATATCTAAATAGGCATACAATGGGGGTTTGAAATCGCCGAATGATTCAAGATAATCGTATGGCAAAAAACGACCAAATTCATCACGACCATCAATGCCGAGCGAGTAGGCATTGTATCCCCACGCGACCTCATCCCACGTAAGTGACGGCGCAATCGTCTCCAACTGATACAATCGCAACACCGCTGCAATGATAAGAATACCAATCAAAATGATTTGCTTCTTGAAAAATAATTTCATAGGTTATCGTGCCGATCCTGTCCCGACATACTCCACCAACTGAAAAGCCGGAGATCCATCTCTCCAAGGGATTGTCTGTATTAATTTTGTATTATCCACAGGTACTTTGCAAGTTCCTTTATTAACATAAAGGATACCAGGTTGTCCCGACACAGAGCCGTCTTCCAAGACACGAACAGGACAATCATGCTCGGTAAAACGATAATGAGCAAACCCTTTGTCACCGAGATCACGAGGCGATCCTTCTTGTTGATAGGTCGTTGGATCATAACGAGTGTAGAATAAAATATAAATGTATGGACTAGCATGTCCTTTGGTAATCATTACTTCTCGATAATTTGGCGCATAGTTTTGCAACGCACCAACGAACGCTTTATATGCATGTCCTCGATTATAAGGATAATGAATGGGCTGATGAACAAATAATTGATGTAAGAAATAGGAAAGACTATAGAGAAAAACTGCCAGCACGATAACAAAAGCACTACGATAGATCTGTTTATACGGTTTTAACAATTGGAAAAACCAAACAATCCCATACGCGATAATCCCGTAAAAAGCAAAAGTAGATGTCGCAAAGCGATGAATATTTGGCGTTTCGTCAACGGCAAGAGCAAGTGGTAATGCCGATCCGAAAAGCCACAATAATAAAAAATATCCCCACCGCTTACGCCTTACAAGAATCGCATAGATACCAAGTAAAAGAAACGGCAATTCGGCCACGTGAAGGAAGCCTACTCCAGGGATGAACTCACGAACTGGTTTTCCACCGTCAAGAAACAAAAAATCATATGAGAAGTAACTAAAGTATGTTTGCAATGCGTATGTTCCATACCCGACGAGCTTATTATGATATGCTCGAGCGATGAAAGCTGAGTCATGCCCATCCTCACGAATTTGTTCTTCAAGAGGAAGCATCACAACCGGAGTATTAAAAATACTCAACTGGGCAAACCGTTCTTTCGCTGTTCCCACAAAGAGAAATCCGTCAATCACAAGAATCAGAATAAAAACCGGCAGAAAAAGCTTTCTCTTTTCTTTCCATAATTTCTTCCCGTAAAATACGACTAAAAACACCATAAGAAGGGGAACAAAAACCCGAGGAGAGAAATACGTGACAAAACTTAAAAACCACAAGAGTCCCGTGCCAAAAAGAAAAAGATTCTTTTTTTTATCAACCCACAATAAAAAGCTATACACACCAGCAACGATAAAAAAGACAGAAATAAACGGATCGCTTTGGACACGGGAAAGAAGAATCCCGACCGGTGAAATTGCTGCCAAAAGTGCAGCAATCACTGAGACGGTGTTATCCGCTGTCAAACGACGCATTGTGAGATACACAAGAGGAACGAATGCGACACCAAACAAGACCGAGGGCAGACGAACTGCTGCTTCAGTTAATCCCAAAAGCCATACAAATGGAATAGTCAGATAAATATAGAATGCTCCCTTATAATCGTCAAACGATTGAAATGAAATAAGAGGGACAACACCATATTCATCTTTTCCTGTCAACAGTAAGGAATAAGCGTTATAACCATAAGCGGCTTCATCCGAATGAAATCCTTCAGGAATAGTGTCGAAGTGATACCACCTCAAAACCAAAGCAAAAAGAATAATACCAAGCAATAACAATGATTGTTTAGTAAATAATTTCATTATCTTTTTCTTTCACAGATTGAAGATATTTTCGGATGCTTTCTTCAGACACTTTTTCAACTCGCATATAACCATTATTATACACAGGTTCCAAAAATTCTGCCGCATCTGTACTCGTAAGATACGATGTATTTTTCATAACCAAAAAATCTATATGATTATCCATGAGCATCTTCCCTATCTTTTTAGTATCTCCACCTTCCCTGAAAAGATATTTTTCTACGACTTCCCTTTCCGAATAATCAATCCCGTGTGCTTGTAATTCATTTCCTATTCCTGAAAGGAAAATGGGACGATTTGTGAGAACTCCGATATAGGGTGAATCTTTATCTTGCATAAAATTGTGATTGGCAATAAGAAGCATAGAATCAGGAGGTGTCTGTTCTTTAATAAATATCAAACCCTCAAGCTCTTCTTGCACAACATGATAACCTTTTCTTTCAATCAAATTTTTGACGTTGGTGATCGACTCAAAAACAACTCGAGGGATCGTCAAAAGAACGACAAGAATAATGAAGATATAGCCAAACTTTTTTGGAATACGTTGTAACCAATACCAACACGCAAGTGCTGTATAAAAGGATCCGATGATAAAAATGGAAACAAAAAAGTTAAATGTATTCGCGCCCCCTGATGTTTGATCAAAAAAACTTCCTAATACCAAACTAACGAAGATACCCGTAAGTAACAAAATGTGCAATTCCCGCGGTATCAATGACAATGATTTTTTTGTTTGCACCAGACCAAGAAGTTTTGTTCCAAAAACTGCAAGAAAATAAAGAAGAATATAAAAAGATTCATACAGGGCGACTTTAATCCAATTCTGATGAGCCAGATATACCTCTCGCGCCATATCTATCTGAATTAATCCCAAAGCAGGTTGTGAAATAAAATTTTCAAAACGCCATAATTTTATATAGATCAAACCACCGGCATCTTTATTCACCGGAAAATAAATAAGAAGACTTAATACAAGTACAAACAAACTCAACACCGGGATAAATAACTTTTTCTTTGCAAGAAAATATAAGGATACAATCCCTAAACCTGCGAGAGCAAAAAACCCAACATAGACTTTAAACCCAACCAAACTCCCCATGAGCAAACAGAATAAAATACCAACCAGCCAATCCTTTTTCTTGAGGAGTGAAACAAACAAAGTTAATCCGGCAAAAAAGACGATAATGGCGAACGCGCGAGATGGATTACTCAAGAATTTTGCACCGTCTTCCAAAGAACTCATACTAAACGGAGTACTGCTTTGCAAAAGAAAAAGTAACAGGATAATTGCATCTCCACCAAAATACAAGAAAAAGATAAACCAACGATAAAATTCTTTTGGCAAGCCCAGTTGTCGCGAAAGTACAACCGCTGACAAACCCAAAAACAGAGAAAGAAACAACATAAAAAATTGAAAGGATGTAGGGAACAATGGCAAATGAAAAACACGAATCAACTCTCCAATAATAAGCGCGCTCCAATAATGATAATTTTGTAGGAGTACTCCGAACATGCCCGGCTCAAACGGAGGAAAACGTCTTACTATTTCATTAATAATTGATACGTACAACGTATTGTCTCCTGTATTGCCGCAGCAAAAATAGAGGCCTTGTCCGAATTTTGTGCCAACGAACCACGTGGAGACAACCTGGATCACAACGCCAACCGAAATAAGCAAAGCGGTAATGATATCAAATCGCGGAAGAACAAATGTGATGCGACGAAATGGTTTTTCAAAAAGCCAACTTCCGAGGAAAAAAAGTAAATAACCATACGTCAACCAACGAATATTCAGATAACCGAAGATAAATCCCTGCCAACCCCAGAGTACCATACCGATCACCAAAGCCAAAACAAACTTTTGCCACGGATCAAATGACGTTTTTTTCAAAAAAAATCTACCCGGTAGGTAGAATGCCACAAGAAGTACCAGTAAAAAATAAACAAACTGAAGAAACCATATGGCGATATCGGTAACCATACTTACATCTTAATCAATAAAACGATACTTTAACAGTGCCCAAAGTGCCTTGGACCCATCATGAAAGGTATTTAATTTTTTCCCATCACCATGATCCCGAGGAGTAGTCTTAATCGGTAACTCATGAATGTAATAACCTCGTTTTTTCAATTTGGCGGTAATTTCTGGTTCAAATTCAAACCCGCGTGCGTTCAATCGTATCCCCACAACAGCTTTTTTCGGAAATAATTTGTAACAGGTCTCCATATCAGTGATCCACTGTCCATATAACACACTGGTGATCAAGCTTAATAATCGGTTACCAAAATAATGTAAGGCAAACAAAAGTGTTTTTTCATCACGAGAAAAATTTGGCAAACGATTCAGTCGCGTACCGTAAACAACTTCTGCCTCTTTTGTCAAAATTGGTTTAAGAAGTGAAGCGATCTGTTTGGGATCATATTCGAGATCAGCATCTTGAATAACGACAAAATCACCAGTCGCATGTTGAATCCCTGTTTTAATAGCTGCTCCCTTCCCCAGATTCTTTTTATGAGATAAAAACTTAAAATCTTTAATTTTAAATCTTAAATCTTTAATCTTGGATGCGCTAGCATCCTTACTTCCATCATCAACGATGATAATTTCTTTCGTTACATTGGGCAAGGAAACGGCAGAAACTCGTTTCAAAATAGTAGCAACTGTTTTTTCTTCGTTATAAACGGGAATAATGATTGATAATTTCATTCACGATGAGAATTAATAATACTTTTATCTGATTTTGTAAAAAGCTTTCGTGCTCTTTCTCGCGCTGCAATAATTCTTGGTAATTGTATCACAGCTTGCCCAAGACCTACAAAAAATGCTTTATCTCCTCTTCTTGCCGCATTAATCATATGATAAGGAAGCCAAAAAAGATGAGAAAAAATAAGCAGAAAATCGGTAATATTTTTCCAAAGAAAGATGAATTGATTCCTGTAGACAATTTTCTGGATTTGATACGGTCTAAATTTTTTCTTGATGGCACCTTCTTCATGTTCGTGCACGACAACGCTTTTTTGCTCAAAACGTATTTTATATCCTGATTTTAATGCACGATATGACAGATCAATATCTTCCCAATAAAACGGATTATATAAAACATCCAATCCTTTTAATTTTTCCCAAATACTCTTACGAAATGCACCACTTCCCCCACTGACCCACAATGAATTTGTTTTGTCGAGTTTGCCCGCATCATGAAGGAACAATCCTTTTTCAAATCGTCCGACTCCGCGACCCCGAAGCACTGTCTTTCCATCTTCAATACTTTCATCCATGCATCCGACAGCAAAAACGTCTTCATCGGAAAAATGCGCAACAAGCGGAGCAATAAAATCTTTATGTGGTCGGACGTCGGAATTGAGAAGGACGATAATATCTCCCGTTGCCAATGATGCACCTCTGTTAACATTTTTTGAAGGTCTTGGGCAAGCTGTGATACAATTACC
>JAHZNF010003660.1:0-27022 GCA_027744215.1 Troglopedetes dispersus | reverse complement strand
AGATGGCCATAATAGAGAATAGCTTCGGCTACACACCAGTGCTTTTCCCAATCAAAATTGTAATTGAATTTTCACTGAAAATTGTAGCATCAGTGCAGAAAAGTGTGAAAATAGCTGGTAGTAATAATAATCTAATGAATGACACAATGACTGTCGTCACGACGAAGCGTGACACGACTAAAGGAAGGCAAATAATAAAAACGGCACGAACAAGATTATTGGGGATTATTGTTCGTGAACGGAGCGAGGAAATTTGCGGGATGAGAGTAATTGCGCGTTGAGTGCAGTCGTGAGAGCTTAACTAAACTAATGGCGGCTAGAGGCAGCCCCAAAATGAGCAACATGACAACAAAACTGCCACAGTTCTGTGGAAGAGAGAGAGAGAGAGAGAGAATATGAAAACGGTGTTACCAGAATGAATCTATTTATACAGGTTGTTCTCTGATTACTTTTTCCTGTTCCGGGAAGGGATGTTTCCTGATAACTAATTATATGTAAATGAAAAGTGGGGCTGAAATTCTTATCAATGGGATACAAATCTTTCCTGGCAGTTTGATTTACGTATGTATATTATACACTCGAACATGGTTTTAATTGCTCATATATTATAGTTAATTATAAATGCCTTTCATTGGATCTATATATTTTGAAAGTTAAGTGCTACTAGTTTTTAAGTTTTGTAAGGAAAATGCTTATTTTTTATGAACTACACCCATCAGATCAAAATAAACATTTGTTACATATTAAATTTAATTGCAATGAATACTATCATAATAGAATTTTACAGTATCACCGATAATGTTTTGTCCTTTGTCACATCTCGAGTATATCAGTGCAGCATGTAACAACTGCCATCATTAAAACTTTTTTGCGAGAGATAGTTGGCGCAGTAGAAAAAGCAACTTATATAATTATTATTCTTCCACTTGGTTTGTCGGTGCCCGATACCAGTTGTATGTTCATAATGGTATCACTGTGCACGAGAAAACGTCGAAGGAAACACAAACTTTGTTTAGATGACATCAACATTGCATTTTGGCAATTCGGTAAAGTACATAAAGTTTTCTAATGTGGGAGTAAAAAATGAAAAATATATACCCGAGTTTGTACAATCCGAGAAATGATTACAAACTGTAGCCACATTATGGATGCCAGGACTTAAGTTAAAGCCATGTAGGTTTTGAAGAAGCCAAAGCTAAAGCCGGTTAAGGTCACCTTCGAAATGGATAATACGTAGCGAAGTCGAGCCAACAAAAGTTCTATTAGTTGCTGACTAATTTTAATTATAAGAATTGGTTCTTATTCCAAATACTTTCGTCAAAACCGTTCCCAGTTGTGCAAGTAATGGGAAGTATAAAGCATGACTTCCGGGTTACAAAGACATGTGGTTTCGTTCACATAAATCGTCTCTTGACGTATTAGTTTGCGGTATTTGGATTTTGAAATGTGTACTAAAAATTCTCAGAAAACCCACAGCAGTGCTCTGCTGGAACCAGGAAATATACTCGTTTGTGATAGGATTAAATGATTAAATGAGATGAATCGTGGCGATAAATCTGCTGGTTCATCGAATAATTCCAATATGCGCATGGTACTGTAGATCACCGAAAACCTCTGTATGTATCGAAGCTAAGATCAACTAACCATGTTGCTAAACGACTTTTCATAATTCCATTTTATTAACTAACTGCAAGATTGCATTAAGATTATGTTCCAATTGAAAGTTCAACTCATTAAATTCTCTACAAACATTATGTATTTTGTGGGTATCCCGGTAGGCAAACAGGGCAACCTCATTCCTCATCGAAGTATGTAGGTACACGTTTCATTTGATGCTAATTAAGTGTCCTATTTCAGCAAATATTTTGCGTGTATTTACTGTAACCTCAAAAGCATGTCACAAACACACACACAAGAATGATGAAAGGTAAAAAATACGCAGTTAGAATTTCTGAAAAAAAAAATAGGACTGAACATTCTACACAAATTTCCTTGTTATACTCTATCCTGCACAAATCAAACTAAAATGCTATTGCGGATGACCTGATTACAGCTTATTATAAGGAAATGAATTCTATCACTACACATAATCAAATGGTTAACACCAAGTATCCATGTTCGGTTTTTATTCCTGTGTGGAAAGTGTTCAGAGGAACCCGAAGTTCAAGAGTGTCCCTATAAAGGCAGACACTATTGGTCGTTACCCAATGTTCGTAAAATTGCGGAGGACGATAACATTATGAAACTGTCCGATAACTAGGAGACTTTACATCTCTGTCATGTTCTACACACAAAAATAATAAATTTTTCGGAACTTTTTCTAGCTATGGTTTGCAGCCATTATATTCAATATAATATGGTTCATGTGCTTGAGTGTGAGAGAAGTCTTATAAACTAAGTATAATCATGCTCCATAAGCCAAAACTTTGTTCATTGACAGGCATTACATCCGTACTTTTCCATTTTAAAATGACAAGAGTATCAGAGTCAAGTTCAACAATAGCAACAAATAGTTTCTTCCAGAAAAAGTTTGCACAACTTTCAAAAGAAGTATTTGTACTGACATGAGAATGAGAGGTCGCATTATTGTGCACCAAATTGAGCTTACATTTAGTTGCTTTATATAATATGCTCTGTTTGAGACATATTCAAGGAAGAGGCAAAGTGGAGTTACACTGTAAATCTATAGATTACAACGTTCAATTCTTCTCCGATCATATTGTTTGTACTCAATACGCCAACAACTCTTGAACATTTGAACAAAGTTCCTACAAAGTTAGTAGTTTGGACGTCAACGTGACGCTCTTTTTTCTAAGTATAAGGGTACTTCTGTGCGTTTTTGCCCTTCTATTTTACGGTCATTCAAGTATTTTTTCCTTCCTTTTCATTGAACGTGGAGATTTTGCTAATGATTTCTATACAGGAGGCTACGAATTCTTAAAAAGGGAAGAGTTCAAAAAAGGATCGGTAAACCTTTATTAAATACTCACAAGAACTAACTAAAAAAAACTCGAGTATTGTAGATTCGGTAAAATATGCGTTTATTAGGCTGGCGTGCTTTAAATCGCATGTGAAGTCGAAGGATTATTCGACTGAATTCAATTTTGAACAATTCATTCGTGATGAACTTTTCTATGGTGTAAGTAATATGGAGTTGTTGGAGGAGGCTGGACCTGAAGCAATAAGGTTTATTTTTCTCCTTTGTTCCATTTTTTTTTGCAAGGAGCAGCTTCTGCTCCGTTAAACAGTAGTGTACATATATATTAATAATTTTTCGACTTTTTTGCTGAAAAAGATTGCTAAAACTGAGGCAGTACTACATAATTTTATAAGGGCTCCTGACGCACGAAATCCATACTTATACGTACTTGAAAAGTCGATTATGCGAGAAGGGACAAATTGTACACTTTTCAGCTAACGACCTCCAATGTCGTCTCTTCCAGTGGCTCGTTCCAGGTTCCCTACTTTATAATATATTCGCTGTAGGTTACCCTCTTTTGTCTTCTCCCTCCACCAGAAGCAATTATTGCCGTTGCAAGGTTTCTTTTCACTGGGTCATCATCATAATCACCAACATCTGAAAACTGCATTAGATAAATACGCAGGACGACCATTATTTACAAAGTCTTAAGTACTTCTGATATCATCCTGAAACTTGCTGCTCTGCTACACTATATCGCAGAGAAAATTTCTCTCATAAAAAATAACGTCTAATTTTTCAACAGCGTCAAATATTGCAGCTTTCTAAAGAGGACATACTTAGCAACGCCATGTACTTATTAATATATTTATATACGTATAGTGGTACTAGGTACATATTTATAGGAATGAAAGCGACTCCTTTTTTGCCGTAATGAACCTTTCGTTCACTTCCATAATATCCGAAAAGTTTGCTTCCCTTGTTAAATCATTTTTTTTTATTTGCTTTTGCTCTTCTTACTTCTCTCCTGGATACTCGGCAGACAAAACACGAGAATCATTGTTCCCCGAGTTCCATTTTTTTTGCTCGTCTCTTCTGCGAAAGAAGTTGTACAGCAACGGACTCGTTACCGAAGTGTGCCCTTCTTATTTTCATTTTCTCCTCAAAACAAGTAAAGAGGAGTTTGCTTCCTCTTGTCGAGTAGCCCAAACTGAGAGAGTGTGTACCGGAGCCATAATAAATTAGAATCAGCGTGTCTACTGGTAAATCTGTACAGGAGGAAAGGTAGGAGGAACTCTCATCCACCAAACCGTTCAGCTTTCTTGTCTGAGAAAGATGAGACCTTGTGCTCAGTTATTATAGTCTATGTGCTTGTCTTAACAAGTGCAACGCAATCTGGAAAACGGAGATTACTAGATTATGGCAATGAGAGGACATTATATAGTTTACCCTACGGCCAATAATCTTGTTTTCACAGGGAGGCTTATATAGCTAACATTGACACGTCTAATTTTGTCCGGTCGTGGTAATACTGATATTAATTTGCCAAATTTACATGTTTGCTGAAAAAAAACGTGCCGTTGTGTATACTAATAAGAAAGAGAGAGAGAGAGATAGAAGTGGGTGCTCATCTTTTACACACATTTTCGTAAAGTATTCAGCACACACTTTCTTGCTGCTTTTACCCCCAAGATGCCTTTGGAATAAATGGTATGTAGCATGGTAGACGCTAATTTTCGTTTTTATGAAATGCCTACCAATTATAATTTCATTCTAGATGAAACTCATAATTTCTTGCTAATAGAGGTATGTAATTTGATAAAAAAAATTATTTTCTTTAAACATCATTATAATTTCTCTGGATAGGACAGGATTGGATACTTCTATTATTCTTTCCGCTATCATTACCACTATTACCTTTTCTTTGCAAAATTGTTTCGTGGTGGAGTCCATAAGAAAATGGGGTCACAATCAACTTTGAGAACATTTTATTTCTGCGTTGGACATTTGAGACACGTACACAATGAAATATATTGTACTAACGAGGCTTGCACACTTAATCAGGGAGAGCCAAAGCTCTCCTTGCTTCAAGGATGATTTATTGTTATGGAGAGTTTTATTTTGTGATTAATGTGTCCCGTCCCCACGAAACCTTTACTTATGAGTACTTTACTAGTCGCTGACGGAATGATCATCATAATCATGAGAAGAGTATTCTCAGGATGATCCTTCCCCTTCTCGAGAGATGACAGAAAAAAATTTTCCGAATGAGTTAAACCAGCAGGAGAAAACGACTAGCATGAAAAGTAGGCTTGTCACGAATCAACGTAGGTGGAGGTGGGCAGGAAAAGTGGAAAACAACAAAGTGGGGGATGCTCACTCTAATATTAAACTGGGATTTTGAACGAGTGAGTTTCTTTGGGGAAGTTGTCATACTTTTTTTCTTTTTTAGTAACTCTCCTTTTACTACTATGTATCCATAACATTCAAAAGCTTTCATCCTAATACGAAAAAAATCCTTTAAGCTATTTCCCAGAGCTGGAATTTATGAAATTGTCAAGGTAAAACAGTGCCTTCTTTTCCACTCCATTCCATAGTTGTACTAGTTGTTGATCTAGTAAGCTACTTATTTTGACCAAGAGAGACTATTAGTCAACTTTGCTTCTTGGGTTTATTGAAATTGATAAATGAGGAAGATAAGTAGCATGGTGAATGATTTGTTTTGTAACCAACGAAAAAGCTTTTTTCAGTATGTTCCTGTTGTCAGGAAAGCTCAAGTGGATAAAAAACTAGGCATTATCCAAGTAGGTTTTGTTCCTATTCCACAAGGTTCAATTCATTCATTCAAAACATTTCTAGGGTTAAAATTGAGTTTTTTTAAATGTATCATTCTTGATATTTTGGCATTTTTAAACATATTTTCACATCAGAAATGTTTCTGTTATTTAGTATTGAGCCGACAGGGTAGGGCATGTATGTATGCAATACCAAAATTACTCAAGTTAGTAAGAACACTGCACGCAAGAGAAAAGGTCTCGGAACAGATTTATTTCTCCAATGAACAAAGTAAATATCAAATATATTTCATGACCTTGGCCGGGAAAGTGCTTCATAAAAGTTTACTGTTATTGCATCTACCTGTGCCTTATCTCATGCTTCCGTTAGAACAAGTTTATCCCAAAATATCCTGATGCATTTTTGCAAGGTTAACGAGGAAAATTTATTGAGTGCAGTGTTATAGGCCATCTTGAAAAAAATCGCTATAAATCTATTTCCAATAATAAGAACTTCACTGAAATTGTTGGTAATGCATTGTTTCGAGGACAAAAGCAGAGGTGGTTATTATTGGTTTCAAGAAATCAAGGATTTCAATGTTCATTTTCTGGCCACTTGCTCACGCTACTTTTTCTGGTTGGTGAAGTAATACATCCACTTGAAAACAACATCAACAATGCTGATAAAGGAAGAAGGGTAAACAGAAACCCTCCAATGCTCATGAGTCTAATTCACTGTGACCTGATTCGAAATTTCCATTGACACACGTAATATTGCCCCACGTCTAGAGCCAGAACACTTTAGGTGCCGCATAATGCAAAAACCTAGCAATCCTCTGACTGGTATTGGTGTCCTATAATAGGCTTGTTTTGGTACCCTTAATCCAAAGTGGTGCAAACCACGCAGTTTCGACTTCTTCAAACATTCTGGACTGTGTACATTGTTCTATCATAGTAGAGTATATCTGACTTGTATAACACCTTTGCTAAACTGTCTGTTGCTAATAATTAACGGGATGTGATTTTCCAACACAATTTCCAGCGCAGGTGGGAACAAATGTAAAGAACAAGAAAAGTTAGTAGCATGAACACTCTGCATACCTATGGTATTTAATGCACCGGAGTAGTTTACAAATTGCTTAACATAAAACATAATAGCAAGTCCAATTTTGGCATACTGTTACGATCACTTTTCCAAACAACGTTCAGATATATCCAGTTAATATAATGGTTGTTTTTGTGGACAACACCAACACTTTCACTCGTCACATCTGTCTGCACCTACGCAAGCACGCAACACACGAATCCGTGGAAGCTCACGTCCTATCAATTAGTTAGGCACAACCAATTGAGTCATTGAAAGAGACTCCCCTTAATGGAACATGGAGTGACTTGTGATGTACGTAATTGGAATTTTTAATAGCTTTGGAACAAAAGACTTGTGTGCACGCCATATTTTCTCATTTGGATGGAGGACAAGTGTGTTTCACATGAGGCAAGATATGGGAATCGTACCTTATCGAAATAAAATGTATGTTTTTTAATTTTCATTTTATGTGAATTAAATTCCCTCGCAAATAATCATTCATTAGCTCCCGTGAAACTAATTAATCCCTGGTCTTTTGAGTTCTCGCCTGGTCAAAATGCTCGCGTTTTGCAAGTGGCGACATCCTTTTCTCTGCTCTCAATAGCTCTCAATGGCTGAATAAACTCATCCTTTGTAATTAATACCGTGCAATTGCTCACTAATGAAAGCCATGCAGTTCAATGGTTTCCCCAAATTGGTCAAAGCTCCATTGTGTTCATTACAAAAGCCTGGGTATTTTCTCTCATTTTTATAATTGCATTTTCGCGGAGGCATGTGCTAACAATACGCTCGTGTTGTCTTTGCATTATTCCAGGGAGGACGACAAGCTCCAATCCTTTTTTGAGTACTTTTTTTTGTACTTTTTTTTTGAAAACCTTTATGTATTTTGTTCTATTTCCATTTTACCTTTTCCATCAACGAAATGAAGGAAAACTTGCGGACAAAAATGAGTCCCCGTCTGAATTCGTATTTGCTGAGCTTATCATTCATTTCGTTATTTACATTATCGCCGCGGGCTGCCTTTCTTCATTCCTTTCACATGTATAACGAAGTCCTGGTTGGAGTCGAAATATTACTTTTCAGTTTCACGTTCTATTTACTCATTCGGATATATTTATTTTTTATATTGCGAAACAAAAATTTCCCAAGGTAGAGCTCACGGGTGATTCTCAACAAGTGAGTACACAACACGACCAAACATTCTTACACACCTACGCATACATATTTCCCACTTATTCCATCGACATACATAACATACTTTTTCGAGAGAAAAAATCAAGACGCAAACTGAACAGCTTTTAGTTTATCCATTCAATCTCCAAGGACATGAATCATACGTAAACACTGGCAAACTGAACAAAACGGATTGAAAGCTCGAGTCACTCCGTGAACCACATCGTCATTACTGCCCTCGCCAATGTTTCGTCTTCAAAGTAGCTGCCTTTTTGTTTGTTAGATCTATCTGCAAAGGACATGATGCGTTCCCGGGACAAATTGTCCAAGGACATAAGGAAAATTATGGAATCATAACCGAGAAAATATCACCCGGAGCGGTTTACTAAGTGAGCCAGAATATCATTCTCGACAAGGGACAATGGAACTTGGCTCTATTTTTGGTTCTCAGAGTTTTTGTTCGCAAGGCATGTTTCCAGTTTATCCATGTGAGTCAGTAATAAAATTATATTGAACAGTGTTTCAAACTCACTTTTTGCAACAGAAGAGCATTCACCATGACTAAAATACACACATAGATGTAGGTACATGACTACTTAGGTTGAACGTGGAGTGGTTACATGAAGTCTGGTTGCAGTGAACACACACCACATATTTCATTTTTTACGAGGACACTCCATATTTTCTGGAGCAGTTTCGTTAATAAAAAATTCGAACAAGAAAAATCATTTTATTTCAAGTAAATGTGCTCTGAACGTGCTTCCCAATTTCTAATATGTTCTTTTTATTATTTATTTGTCTAAGTTACCAAGCTGAAGTTGGTAAACAATAGTTCGCTCAGTCTCTCTGGCAGCATTTGGGGAGAACTTGAAGTGAGTTCAATTAAAGCCTTCAGAGTTGCTTCAAGCAAACCAGAATCCATCATCTTTAATTATTTTTGAAACACAATTCTACAATTGCGCAAATTAACTGAGCATGAGATTTCTTAAAATTTGTAATGTGACGAACTCAAGCCGCAACATTTTTCTTTTTTTAGTCCTTTTTAATCCTTCCGCGGCTATTAAATTGTACAAGGCTGTACACAAGGGGAAATAGTTCTGGCTATAAAACTTTCATTTTTTATTTTCCTAGCAGCCATTTTAAATGACATATTTTTATTGGTTTATGGCTTTTGACATGATAGCGTTGGGCGGAATGATGATGATGGCACATGTCACGCTTGCATAGATGCTTGTTTTTACAATGGGGCATACGGTATGCCGCATACCACACATACATAATTTTTATTGTCATGATGATAAGGCTCATTATGATAAGGCTCATGGCTCATTCCTTCATCTTTCCCAGCTATTCCCCATTTATTAGACTGTCTCTCAGAAACAGGATTTTACTCTTTTGTCCGTGGCAATCCCATGCATCTACATTTGGGCTTATTTTTTTCCTTGAAGATAGCCATGCTCCTTCACGCAAATAAGAACATGAGTGCAAAAGACACTATAAAAATGTAAGGTTTGCTTTTCCTTTTTTATTATCATCTTTGATGACGGTGTTGGATTGCTGCTGACTATAATAATAATATGATAATATGGCGATACTATTCTTTGCCTCTATTTGCAGAACATCTTCCGTGCATTCAAATTGGCAAAAGAATAAAGAAATGGTGAGTATATATGTGATTCAGGTAAACCAGAAGTGGGGAAAAGGAGGCAAAGAATGAATCCTACATTAGCTTATTTTTTTATATTTTACTCTCACTTTTATCCCATTTCCTCTCCATTCTCGTTGTAATGATATGGTGATGGGATCATTGTGGACTTAGGATGAAGCAATTCATCTCACGGTGCCATGTTCTTGGTCTTCTGATTCAGGCGTATTACAACAAAAGAACTACATTTATATTATGAGGATGGGAAGAGAGGAAAATGACACCACGAAAAAAAGGTAAACAAAAAAATATCTTCAAGAATGCATTCACGTTCCATGTTAAGCCTGGAAGACTCGGAGTATGTAAATATAATAATAATGTACATATATCTTGGAAACAAGGGAAGAATGAAAAGTTGTAGTTGGACTTTTTTTTAGAAGTCTACCTCTTTTATTCATTATTCAAATGACCCAGTGAGAAAAGAAGATTCTCTCCGTCTGTCTCTATTTTTCCCCTTTTTTTGGATTGAAGTAGCAACTTCATCAGATCTGATAAAAATATTTCGTGTAAGTTGAATTGAGGTAGACTAGGCAAAAAAATGAGTGAGCATTTTCATTTTATACCACTCAGAGGAGGGTTTAAACCTCAACATATATTCAGAATAGTAGAGTAACCTATACTGTCATTCTGTGTGACTGTGGCAAAAAAAGTAGGATATAAGAGAGTAGAGACAAGTGCAAGTTGCCATTATTGCAAAAAGGGATGTTTCATGCAAGATTTATCTTTCCTTCCTCTTTCTTTGAGAAGTTGCTCTCTGTGGACAAAAATCATGTCTATTTTCCTGTGGCTTTCGCAATCACATGGAGCACGGCGATGATGATGATGATATAGCGTGACATGGGGCCATTTTTCATTGAAAATTCTAGAGACTCCATTCAAACCGTATTTTCAGATTTCTTTTGGATTAGTGAAGCAAATGTAAAAGAAAAATAGATTTGAAGGAGGAATTGTGTTATTGATGTAGTGAAATGGTATCCAGAGGTTTTGAATAGCAAAGTACACAAAAGCTAGTGAATGCGGAGTCAAATGTATGTACCTTTGAAAAATATTTTTCTTTGCAAATTTGCAATATTAGGAATATTTTGAAATGATGAATGTGGACGTATTCGCGCTGGAAGTACATCTGAGGAACCACGTGAGAATATCAATGTTACAATGTGTAATATTTTCAGTGATCCGAAAGAAAGTTGTCATGCTGAACTTTTTCCCAATCTTCCTCTTATCTCACTTCTGACATTGACTTTTGTGGTGGAAGAAGAGAAAGTTTGGGGAATAAAAGTGAGCGAACACATGCTTGGCATAAAATTCCATTTTATTCCTTTTTCTTGTAATTTCAGGTAGGGATCTACTACCTGACTTTTGTGCTCACGAACGAAGCCAGCACTCTTTAAATTTTGAGCACATCCAAGCAATTCCAAATTTAATGTTGGCTTACCTCATACCAATGACATGCAATAATAAAAGTAATGCATTTTTATATTATAAAACATTCCTATCTAGTTATGGCTTTGGGATATTTTTTTCCTCAGCTCCCTGTAGTACACAAACTTCTGCATGGCTTCATCTTTCTATTTCTTTTCTCCCCATATATTCTTGCATAACTTTTCCATTACGCAGTCAATCACATTTTCTGAGAAATGAGAGGAAACTTAGAGGAAGGAAAGGAGCAACAGCAGAAGAACTTATGCTTTTCCATAGCAAAAGAAAAAGATGATTTCTTTTCTAACCATCCTTCTTTTACACTTCATGTACTGAAGTGTCCTTCTGGCTTACTTGCTTAAGTTGTTTTATACATAATCTTGTGCCAATTTCCTTTTTCCTCTTTAAAGAAACTTTACCCCGAAATAAATTTATTTTCGTGTTGCCTTCAGCTGGGATTTTCTTCATGCTACCTCAGTATTCTCTGCGAGCTTCTGACAACGAACTGAATTCACTTGAAATCGCCCTCTTCCTATTGGAAACATCTGTTTCCTAGTATCTTTGCTGTGCAAGAGAAAATTGAAATATTCTTCTATGCATATGTTCTGATTGACTCAGTTTAGTTATCCGACACAATTATTAATTTCGCGAACATGCATAAAATGTATTACTTACAAAAAATATTTCGCCGGGAACAAATTGTCTACAAAAAATGAATAATAAATTGCCAGATTATTCGCAGTTTTGACTGGCTGCATTCACCGAGTTACAAGTGACGGTGTCACTTCTTATACGAATTGGGATCATCGGTGATTGCCATTCGAAGAAATGAAACTGTAACTGGCAGCTGCCGAATAAAATATGAAGGTGGTAAGCAAAGCAGTATACTTGCAATAAATAAGTACTTTTTCCGTTTCTGGGGATGATAGCTTTTGAAAGGCCGGAGTTTTTTTTGGAGGCTATGTATAAAAGGTACTAAAAATTTCAATGTGCAACATAATTTTGTTTACTTTGACTCTTTATCACCATCTGACTTATTCATTCATGATTGAAATTTCACATACACAGTTTTCACCTCACGAGAACAAGGAACATAAAAATGAATGAGATTGCAGGATCATGAAAGACTGCAGACGCCTTTTTTATGCTTTGAAGTTCGATGAAGCGTTTATGTTAATATCCGTGCTTATTTGGGTAACGTGAAGATTGACATTTAAATTTTTTTTCTTTTCCTTCCCAATCATTTGTGCACCTCGTTTTTTCTTGTCAGCAATTACAATGGATTCCGGATTGGAAAAATATGTAGATGGGTTTTTATGAAGGAGGGAATCTGACTTATTGTAAAGTGCATTTATTGATGTGTGCACCACCTAGCTGTTCAATGTGGGTGGGTAATGGGATTTTTTTAAACCTTTGTATGAGGCTTCGTCACAAGAACTGAATGAAACTCTAAAGTTTAAATCTGTCAATACTAGCTTGTTTGGTGTTTACTGTGAACTAGATTTTCTCTGGAACCTAATTTTCAGCAAACCGATGCCATTACTTTGGCTCGATGAAAAGCTAAGAGGAACAGGGCCTCAGTTCCATCATTTCTTTCTCGTTTAGAAAAGTCTCAGTTTACCCCGATATTTAAGTAGAGAAGTCCCTCAAACAACAATATGTTCCGGACAAAGGGTCAAAAGCGAACAAATTGGACGTAATTTACGACAATTAGCAAATATGTAATGTGTCAGAAGCATTCCTCTGTGAAAGCAAAGTATCGACTCTTGTACATTAATCCTGGTTTGATATGTTTTAGAATTTCAGAGCCCCCTTTTCCATTCTAACTGCCGTGCTTCAGATGGCGGAACAGGATGATGGAAATGAAAACTTTGAATAAAGGAGGTTTATCACACATTGTTGTGTACAATTGAACATTTTAGACGGAGTGGCTATAATATGGCGAGCAGATAGTTAATTATGTATCTCTTGGAAGGAGAGCAATGCGATAGTTGTAATTATGAAACTACATTCAGTATGATTTTGAATAATAGTCAGATCATCTGACCAATTCAATGACGTGTGAATGTCATTCTGCTCTTTTGCTCAGACTTATGCCGGCCAGATTTTCATGAGAAGGTGAAATATGCACCGCAATACACTAATTAATTAAAAGGTAATAACAACGACAGACTCCGGCGGATTAATTTTTCAATTTTTTGAAACGTTTTTTTTTTCATGAAAAGCACTCAACGCAAGGTTGTAATAAGAATTAATGGCGCAAATACCAGGCAAGTTAAGCATGTTATTTACTTTTCTTGATTGTCGCACACAGCGTTGCATGCTATTTGCTGGCAAATTCAAATTCATAGCAGTAGTAAAACACATTTTAAAAATCTGTACTTGGTGAACGAAGCTCCCCTGTCACGCAAAAAGTAAAAGCAGTCACTCATACAAAGCCAGGTTTGTACTATATGAAAGATGTATAAAGTATAGATTAAAATGTGATGATAAAACGAGGATATAAACAACGAGGTTTTTTGCCGAATAAAAATTTTCAGACACATTACACTAATGAGGCGTTTCAAACATCTCTTTCTGGTTGTATGACTCCCTTTCCTCTTGTCAGTATCATGAAATATGTGTGATTGTGGAAAATTATTTTCCGTGCGTTTAGTTAACACTATCTTTGTTTTCATTCGTAGAATCCGTCACTAGTCTCAGTTTCATCATCATCACTACCCCCGATTCTCTGAAGCTTCTATTTTAAACAGTTTTATTTATCAAGTACGATGACCATCTACTTCAACGCTCAACTAGAAAAACAGAGCAAATGTGCGATGTTACGCTTCCATGAGCTCATTGTTTTGCTGCACTTTCATCCACTCTTTTTTTGTTTTCGCTGCTCTTCTCATCCATTCTCGGAGGTGTGTGTGTGTGAAAAAAAAATTTTCTTCGAGGGCGCACATATTTTCATTAGTAAATATATTGCCTTTTCCGCCATCCCCTATCTACTTTTCTCCTCTATCTGTTTAGTTTAACAGAATTTAAGGCATAACGCCGACATATTCATAGTGTATAGCTATAACTTATATTAATCATAAATAGTATTGTAGAAAAACATGAGAATGAAAATTTTGATGGTGTAACAAATTGCCATGATATAGCCCAAAAGGTCACCACGTGTTTTTGTAAAGGGGCGTTTGATTTGTGTGGGGCACTGTAGTATATATTTTACATGCGGTGTAATGCGCTGTGTTATGACTATTATGACAGAAAAGTAAAGTCGAGCAGGCATTGTTCTCTGAATGAAAAGTGATCCAAGGGGTATAGCGTACAAGAAGTACGTGATTTAACATTTAACTTCCCTTTTTAATTTGAAAGAAAGAGTTATTCTTCTTTTCTTGTGGCAGCCATTGTGAAAATTTTGTACGTGTCATATAACACGGTATTTTTTTTGTTGGGGCCCGTTCGCCGTTAAAACATATGTTGCTTGTCACCATCTCCGGTTGTCGGGGAAAAATGACAGGATGCAAGTAATTTGTTCTGTGCCCCGCCTTCTCCCTCTCGACCGAGACGGTTGTTTAATGGAATGTCGGTCACGATGATAACATACCTAAATAGGATCTTGGAATTCTACTCAATTCTGAACTTGCAGTACAAGAAAATAAAAAGTGTATTCTACTTGGAAACTAGTGCTGAAGATGAACTTATTTATTTTCCTTGACAAACTGGAAGTTTACATTTTTAAATAAAATCATTTTTCTAGAACAACATTTTAAACCAAAAAATCACTTGAGAAATTGAGTTGCAGCTATCATTTGCCAGAACTCAAGGAAGGCTTCTGAAACAAAAAAACACAGCAAACAAGAATTTATACATTTTGCCTTTAAATTAATAAAGTCAGGCATTTCACAGTAATATCTCAGAAACAAAAATACAATTTTGAAATTACATTTGCAATTTAAATACACATCACTCAGGTTTGTATGCAAGAAAAATATATCACAGCTGACTCCAAAGTTGAAAATTTTCATGTGTGGATGACAATTTTCATAAATGTGGCAAAAACTAAACATATTATGTCCGAATGCAGGACTCTCATGAGAGATAGAAACCTCATCTGTACAGTAAGAAACTTATACCATGAATAAGTTGCAATTTTTCAGTAAACTGAAAAGAAAGCTTGCTGTGTCGTTTGTCAGGCCAGTGCTATCTGTCTGTAGCTCGAGTTTCTGTGTATTAGTGAAAGTGTTAAATAATTTACTTATTAACCCATAACCCACCTTCCAATTCTGGCTCTTCATGTTCCACACGAATGTCGACCTCCTCTGAACTGTTTCCAGGACCGTCCAGCGCCAGCTGGCCTTCCCATGAAATCGGACGAACATCTGCAAGCTCAACTAGCACTGGATAATTATTAGCTGGCGGAATATATATTCCTACCCGTCGCTTAGAGCCGCAACAAATCAATCTGGATAAGAAACACCCCATTTCTGAAATACATGAATGAATTCATCGATTTTGAAATATTCAAGTTTGTACAATATCGGCAAAAAATATGATTAGCGTTTCAATAAGCAAGGCTAAACCGTATTTGGTCTACCGGAAACTGATGAAATATTATTTATAAGACATAAGAATTTTCACATCACTTCTCTTCAATCTTTTAGGTCTATCTCGTATCTACTCAATACCCCCATGGAAAAAGTATGATCTGCTGCACCATTTGACGCTTTGATAAAGAACGCATGTATGTTTGAAACTTATTTGGATCTATGACGTCACAACAAATGCAACGATATGTGCACAAAAAATCAAGGTACAGTTTCAGCTCTCCTTTCATCCTTGCCAAACAACGCTCTCATATATTTTTTGTCACCTTTAATTTGCTGCCCCTGCGCGTGGCAATAGTAAACTGGGGAATTATATGCAGTGGATACAACACAACCTACTTTTCATGCTCCAGGAATAGGGGAGAAATTCAGTATTTTCCCTTTGGAGGAGTGAAAGAACAGGATAAATAAAAATATCTAGTTCAGGTGTTCAAAGTGAAAACATGGGTGCAGGTACCTGAGAGACTCCCATATGTCTTTTGGTTTTTCTTAAACATTTTTTTTCATCATTCCAGTTCCACGTGTGCAGTTGGTTGGCCAGCATAAGAACGACACAAGAAGCATATATCATCGCTTCGCCATTCAGGTGAAAACTATTTATCTATGTTCAGAGAATAGAGCAGAGGATCTCGCCGGGTGATCATTCCTTCCGAGTTATCTCCTCCTTTTTTCAATTTTTGCGAGAATAAAAAGGAGAGCTATATTAAAGGGTCTTGTGGCTCTTCTCAGGAAAGGAACAAATTCTATTGACAGGTACTTTGTACCTACGAATCTCACCCAAGTCGCAATGAATGGACCTACTTTACTGACTGACATCTCTATCCACTTATAGGAGTGTGTGCGTCAATACATACCTTATTAAACATATTCCTCAATGTGAAAATATAGGCGTTGAAATGTTTTGGTAAACTGGATAAACATTTATTTATCTGCTTTTGTTACACAACAGAGAGAAAGGAGAGTGTGTACAAGAAACACGAAGAGGAAGTGTAACCAGGATCAGCAATGAAATTTTTTGATGCATGATGTTCATATGTACCTGACATCAGCCATGAATGATGTTGTTAAATGGAACATGACGCGAGAAATTTAAGTTGAGAAGTGCCTCGATGTATTATGCATTTTTTTCGCTGTTCTGTCACACATTTCTGCTCAACTCCCCATGTCTGTCGTCCTTTTAGGCAGATCGTGTTTGGTTGGTCGTCCGAATAAAAGGAGCGAGTTGACGTAAATAATCCTATCGTCATGGTCCTAGCTCTTTTACCTTTTTATGCATTCGTTCCTGTTTTATGGACTGCTATTTTCTGAGAGGGCATGAAAAATTGTAAAGTACAGTCGAAGGATCTCTTGGTGGTGGTAAAAAGGAGAGGAATGACGGGAAAACAAAGTGAAATACGGGAAGGGAAGGTGAGCTGCAGTCACGTTACATCACGTCTTCCACACACCGACAAATACAAATCTCCGCCTTTTCTCTCTTTCTTTTTTTTCCTCTCTCAGGAGAAGAAGCAAAAAATATTTTCTTTTGTTGTTGTTTCTCGGTCTGTGTGCAGCAAAGGAAATAAACTAGAAAAATGTGTGCACATACACACATACCGGTAAAAAAAAACTTTTTTTGTACCGCAACGAAGTACTTGAACCGTCAAAAAGGGAAAAGGCGTGCGAATGCGGTTGGACCCCGCTTGTAAAAATAAACTAGCTACATTTTCTTTCACATACCGTTAAGTAGATTTATTTAAAAGTATTCCACTCCACATAAAAAATAGGTGAAGGCAAAAGAGATAGAAAAACATGGGGAAAGAAATGAACGCTTCTGCAGGACATGTAATATGCGGTTGATATTATATGTTCATCTTTTTTTTGTGCTTGTATCTCATCTCCGCTCGTTTTCTTTGTATGAGTTTCCACTTGCGCGAAATATTTCGGAATTGTGTAAACACAACACGATTGATGGCTTCACATGTAATTTGTTACTTCAAGGAAAAGGTTATCGAGTCGGTTATTGACCTGCCCACTTGTCAAACCACTTTACCATTCATTCACCTACTTTGCGCAAAGACGCACCGTTAATGTGTGGATATATTTGTTGAGTGGCACTAATGTGCTCACAGGATGATAAACGAGTGATTACAAACTCAATTTATAGATTGCTAATAAAATCCTCCGTATTTTCGTGTTATCTATGCGACGTCGTTGGAATTGCTTACTAATGGTATTATGCAAATGTTGTTCCACTATCTTGATGTGTGGGCTAATGGTACGCAAGAAAGCGTGGCTTGAGTGAAATGGAATATAGTTTGTTAATTGCCTCTGCTCGCCGCCTCTGTGATCGACTTCCATTAGACCCATTAGGTCAAAATTGGGGCAAAAGTCACAAGTCACCCATGTTTACTCACAAAAACTAGGTAAATGATAAAAACAACCTTGATCATTGCTCAGTGTTTTGTGATAATCTCATGACCCATGATATAAGTTTGTACATCCATCCGAGTACCTTCGGCGTGTGTGTGTGGCCATTTTTGTATATTCTGGAGCCATTTTGTGACACTAACACCCTGTGTTTGTTAGACATGGCGTATGCCCTAAAGAAAATACATTACCTAGATGCAAATAGTAAACTCACGTAAACCTCCATAAGTACAAAAAAAACAGGACAGTTTCGCCAAAACGATATATACCATGTCAGGCTGGATTTTGTCCTAAAGTGGACTTATGTAAAAAGGGTGAAAAATGGATACATGGTTCTGAACTTGACTTGGTGGAGAGTGGTCGCGAGATTCGGTGTGAAAATGACCGCTTTTTGATGTGATTTCAGAATGCACTGAAGCAGCAGACCACAGTCGAAATGACGAAGAAGACAGAAACTAAACTATCTTTGTCCAGAAATGCTTTTACAAGATCAAAATGGTGACACTAAGTACATTGGGTTTACTGGGAATCAGGACAAAAGTAGCATTTTCAAAACTATTCCCTACATCCTCCCATGAGTTTACAAATTGTTTCTTATTTTTCACCCCCGCCCGATCCTTGAGTGTTTGAGTCACATATTGGTAAGAGTTTGACGAGAAAATTGAGTGGTCTGCGGCTCTCGTAACCAGGTCAGCCTAAATACTTGATAGTGTATAAAGAAGTCAATAGTCACAGTGGTAGGAGGAAATCATCCTGCACAAGTCAATGAAATCCACACGGGTAAACCGAAATGCCGACCAAAGAGAAACAATTTCTGAAGTGTATAGTATAGTAACGTGACGACTGTATGTGTGTGTCTAATGTGATCTGGTAGTGACTTTGTAACATTGATCAAAACCCAACGGAACAAGGAAATAATGGCGACCATCGCGATAATAACGTCGATACCAACAAAGTGCTCCCATTTTATGCTCCTGTGGTCCCCTGTCAGGCAGTCTGGCTAGTTGTGTGGAGAGAATAAAAGCGGCATTGACAGATAGTTGCAATGAAGCCGATAGTTCACTTAGTGCCAACAAGCTGAACACAAGGAACCCTTATATGTTTAGGTTATTTATGAATAATTTATTGCTTATCTCATGTATTTCATGCTTCCTAAAGAGATGGTCACGACGGTGGATTATTGTGGTCATAAAAATGATGATATTAGAAAAAAGGCGATATTAGAAAAGGAAACCTGATTTAGAGAAAAGAAATGGGAGTATCTGAAGTGTTAGGGAATGGACTGGGCTGATCGTGCGAGTCATAAATTTTGTTTGTTTCTGTCTTTCCAGATAGCCGCAACCTTCCAGACTCCTAGGGCGTATAATCCCAATAAAAAATTAAAAGGACAGCGTGTTTATTCTTCCTCCTTTGATTATTGAAAGAACGTGCGGAATAAACCACGGGAAGGAAAAAATCAACAGTTTTCAGACTCATAACCACCATCGCTGGAACCTTTGCTACTACATGGCAATAATAAAAAAGATGATGGCAGGAGCACGTTCACACATATTTTACAAAGAGAACTAACTTGGAAAACAGGAAAGCAAAGTGAGGACAAGTGAAAGTGCGAAATAAAAAAGACGGGAAATGCATTGGTGAGAATTTATTTGTCTGCCTACTTCCCGTGATCAAGTTAATAAATAACTTTGTACACACAATATTTTATACACGGTAAGCGCGCACGGACGGACCGAGCAGAGCAGAAAGGTGGACAACAAGAAAGTGAAAACCGTGGCCACCAAACAAGCCGAAACAATAAATTTATATCTTATCTAGTGCAAAATAGAAACCTACAAAAACAGCGGAGAAAGTGGAGATGTCGTCAACAGTAGACTCTTCTTCCGCCTTCACCTCGGCATCGTCGGGGTCCACATTTTCCCCTACAGAATGGAACATCGACATGGAACACGAGAATCACAGTAGCTTTGACCACCACGGAAACTACACTCTCGGGGATGACATCATCAGTCATCCCATCGTGCAAGCCTAAGTGATAATAGACTACTCTCAAATATTCTCCAATGAATCCTTCCATTCATGTAAACAACTCTACAGAAATGCATCCATTTGAATGGTCCCCTCCAACACAAACGTGAAGACATTATTATTGTGGCATTTGTTGTAAGGAATTGGAGCACAAATGACTTCGTCTGACTGACTCAGAGCACCATCTCAAAATTAATTGCGGATGGTGGAACACAGTGTCTTTTCCCATTGTTTTCCAGTTTTACAATGAAAACTAACCTATTTATTTTTCGCATACGCCATCTAAAAACTCTCGAGCAAATGCAAAATTCACATAATACCATACTTCGCCCAAGTGCAACTGCAACCGGAAACTTTGGAATAACAAACTGAAGGCAAACAAAAACAAAAAAAAAATCCACCATACAAGTTCTCAAATGTAATATTCAAGTTTCTGGTTTCATCATGTTACCTAGTCTTGACCTTTTGTGGCTCGTGAGAAACTTGAAATGTTGTATGCACCATAATAGTAGATCCATTATTGTCTACCCAGTTACAAAGTTTTCTCTTTCCGCTGCACACGAGTCCGGCTAGTGTTGGAGGCAGTTAGAGTTGCCGTGGTACAAAGTTTCGTTGAAAAAGATGAATGCAAGTAAAAGATCGCGCTAATTTTCCAGAAGAACATTACCAGCTATATGTATGTATTTCATGAATTCATTAATTTCGAATCCTTTTGATTGTTATTTTGCGTTTGAGAAATAGTAAAGAAAGCATTCAACACAAGCACTGATAGGATTTGGGTCATACATTTGCTAGCGAAGTACTATTTATGATTCAGGAGCATATTATTTAGCCATTCGAGAATCATTCTCTGATTGATTGCTAATCTTGTGGTAATTTTGAGGCGTTTCATGAAATGGAATACTGAACTTGTAGGGATTAACTGTATTTACACTTGTATACAAAATGAAACCATGTTACTGACTCTAGCAATGTTTTTTATTACTTTCATGCGTGCACAGCTTGGCTGAACGAGAACTTCAGAAAGGAGTTCAAGCAAGTGCTTCCCTGCTTTCAAGTCTCTTCCCAAACCAATTCGCCCCGATCAAAGCGATTTGTGTCTCAAAGGACCAACTGCAATGGAGCTGAGACCGTAGAAACTCTAATGCCCACCACGTCTCAGGCAATTCTCCAGACGGCTCAGGGAAACACTCTTACCACCACTACCGCCACGATGATCCAAGAGCCGGGAACGACAGATAAAGTTAACTCCTCATCTCAGGCCGCTCCAGCGGTGACCGTAGACCTGAAACAAGTGAGTGCTTCCTTCACGGCGGACACCAATGACGTGATTGTTCACTACCCTTCTCCCTCCTTCTCATCATCCTCCCCACCACCGGCCACGGACAACAACAATAAGAATCATACCAGTTCCACAACCACTGACAATAATGGCAAGGGCGAGGACGGCAAAACCAAGGGTCTTGCCGCAGAAACAAAAAATAATCAGAAAAAGAATTCCGTCGCAGAGGAGAGTACAGAGGTCCCAAATAGCAAGGTGGAAAGCGCTAATAATAGCACAAAGGCACAAGTAATCTCCGGCCAAACCAATACGGACAAGGATAGTGTTCCAACAACTGCAACAACAGCCCATGAGCCTAATGCGGAGACGGTAGAGGCAGAGAGTACAACCCATCCTTGTGAAGAGAACCCTATGTCTTCTTGTGGAAACACGTCAAAGCTTGACGTGACCAACAAGAAAACCTTTGCTGCCAACACCTCTGTCCTTATTTAGGTGTCATCCTGTGATGAAAAACCGTCTCCTCAAATGTGACTGCGACATCTTGCAGCTAAGCTAAGAAAAAAGAAACTCGGGCTACTAATTTGAAAATAACATTTCATGATTTGACATATTATACCGTCATCATTGAGTATAGCTGATTACTTGTTTGGAAACAATTAATTAAGTTACAACTTGGTAACGTTGATGACCTGGAACGGGTTCTTGTACCAAATACTCAGTTTTCCAAAGGATGTTTTTTAACTTGGGCTGAGCTAATGAAGTTCTTAGAGGAGTAAGAGTAAATTATAACGATTTATATTTGTTGAATGAGTTTGGCAATTGTGATGAAGTGAATGGCATTAATCCAAGGCTTGATTAGTAATAATATGATGTCAACTCTTATAAGATATAAATCAAGAAGATTTACAAGTAATCAAGAGTTTGAAGACTTCATTTAGGCTCAAATGTATGTCATAAAATTTCGCTCACACTCCATAATTGATTTCCCCTATTTTCATCCTGTTTTTTTATGTATCAATCTGTGCTGGAGTTCCTCCGCACTGGTTCAATTAATTCTATACCGTGTTTATGTCGATACGTTTTGTATCAACTAGCATTTTCTCAAATCTTATCATTCATTAAAATATCTGTACTAGTTAAGATCTATTGAGTAGAATAGAATGATTTCAATTATATGATTGAATGTGTTAATGAGTTTCATAACTTTACTTTCTAAGTATATAGATTTTGTGTTGAGACACAAATGTGTTAGTTAATCCGTCGTAAGCCCCAAAACAAAATGTCTTAGGACCGGCCTTGTGCCAGTCTTCACACCTGCAAACAGACTGACTGTTTTGGGACAAAGGCCTAACCACAACATATTTAGTGCATATTGCTTTAAGGTGACTAGGTAACTAATAATATTCTCATGAACATGTCCGCGGAATGTCATTTTATCTTGAATGACTTTGTCTTTGACCGGTCGGACATGGTGACCATGAAACTGGTTTTAAGTTCCTTCCTGAATGTATATATATGTAAAACGCAAGTACATATTGGGTATGTAAATGCGATTAGCGATTATGTTTGTAAATAGAACTGGTATATTTTATTTTTAAAAAGTGAAATAGTAAAACCATGCAGCGGAGAAAACTGACAGTTGATCGATCAGTGTACTTATACTTAAATATGTTAATTCCTTGTAAATAATCATTAAGAGTTAAACAATCAATTGTACAAGTTTCTATTACATACAATGACGATCAGAGACCACTGAGGATTATAAAATTATTTGTCCACCATAAAAGTATGTGTCGTATTTTAACAAGATTAAATCAGTAAAAATACACAGTTGAAAAAGTTCTAGATTTCCCGGATCTGCAATGAATTTTTCTAAAATTGAAACAGTTATTTTTACATACATGCATTGTTATGCTTATTTTAAAGAGAATGTAGGTATATTAATGAATAAAAAACGTGGAACATTATTGTCGAACCCACCGGAAAACGGGTGATTGTTTTACGAAATACTACGACGATAATTTTCACAAGAGTTAATTTTTATAGAAGCATACAGCAACTACTGAACTACGGTTTTAAGGTGTAAAGTTAGTATGTGAAGTTTAGAGTATTACGTATATTTTCATTGGGCTTGTATGCCTAAAGTTAAAAGTGTAATATTTACAAATCATGCTAATTACCTAATACTGAAATGTATATACACGACTCAAATATATTTTGCATACTGAACAAACCATTTTGAAATATCCGGAATTCAGGAACTCCGTATACGACATAAGCTTTCTTTTAAAAAAAAGTGAAACCGAAAATACTACTTGAATGAAAAATAGGGTTATGGATCTACAACTTACTGTACATCTTACTTGGATGGCTACCCGGATTATATAGATATGTAGATATATTATCTAACATATTGATGTACATATACTACACATTCCCGCAATCATTAGTTACAATAGATTAATGGCTTAGGGTAAGAAGTAATATTCTGTGTCCCCACTTTTGTCTCAATTTTGAAGAAAAAAACTACATATGTATGTATATAAAATATATATTCTCGATTCTAAGGATATGGCCGGTATTATAGTATGTGATTGTACTTTGGTACTATTTAATAGGCGGTGCATCATGATGCGTTAGAAGTAGAGCAAAAAATTTAACTCCAAAAGTAAATTTATTAAAATAAGCTAAGCACAGATACAACACTTCCCTAAAATTGTCTTGGAAGAGTGTAGTTAGTACGCGAAAATATTATTTCAATCAGAAGCTGTGAGTCTGTCATATGTATGAAGCATGTAATTATATCAATTCTACTAGCCAGTGTAAGTGCTAAGTAAAATATATTGTAAAAATGCATCAAAATTGTCATCATGAAGGAATTGTAATAATGACGCGTCAAAAGTCCGAATTGTTCGCATGCAATGTACCTGTGTACTTGTACTTTTACCCTGCTTGCGTTTCTCCAGAAATAAATATTACTACATACAAACCAAATCTTATTACGATGAACATCATTGAGCCTTTCTATTGGCATTTCCATTCCATACAACCAAGGAAACACAGCCACAATGGTCAATTATCAAATAATATGCAATGTTCAGCGATTTGTTTATGAGTATCACTCGAAACTTACTCCTTCATCATTCATCCTCTAGCATCCAATCTTCTTCTTACACACACTAAGTCTGCATTTTAGTTTAGTTTCTTGTTGCTGCGTCTGTTGTGTCCCTCACAAAGACTGTATTCTACTCGACAGTTAGTTTACCTATTCTTACTGCCATGCTTTTAATTTTCATATAACGAGTATCAGTTCTACACTTCTAACCCTAAAATAATACAATTATAGCGAGACTCGATCACTGCCGTCACTCTTTTCAATTTAGCTACCTATTACATATGCATTTCATCTAAATTTCACACACAAATATACATTTGAATAAATTTCCGGGAGGCGGATGGGGAAGACTAGTATGTTAATATATTAACAGAACGCATACCAAAGCCAAATAAAGAACAAAGTATAATTAATAGTCTAGATGGATGGACCAACTTGCAATTTCTCATGAACCCATGATACCGTTCCTTAAAATGCAGAGAATAATATTGAGATCCATTGAATGTTTATACTTAAAACAGGGATTTACACTCAAGCTAGTTCACAAGGAGCACCACCAACAAAAACCAGTCCCAAATGAAACCAACAAAGCCAACCCAAAATCTAGTTGTTACATCAAAGCTCCATCCTGCTTTGGAAACCGGGACTAGCTCCTGCATTCATACAAGCTGCTACGAAGCCAAAACAACTACCTCTGTCAACTTCCTGGAAACGTTCTTTTTTTCCTTTCCCTTACGCTATATGAAAACTAAAACCATTCATTCAAAACATAGGTTGTGACACCCGGTATTTTAGTTTTCCAACTTCCAAAGCTCATCATCCGATTATTATAGATATGATATAATCCAAAACTATTTTATCGTGAAAACAATTTCCGCAAAACAATAAACTGCAAATAAAAAGTCGAGATAACAAGGAATTCAGGAAGAATCAAAATTGCAACGAAATGCAAGTCGATTAGTCTAAAGTCAATTAGTTTGTAACAATCTTTTTAACAAGTCCATCTTTAAATTGCCAATGGTAGGCTTCTAAATAAAAATGGGTCCCAGTAGCAGCAGTAGTAAGTAGTAGCACCTAAGCATCTACAGTAAATCAAAACTACTGGCAACTACCAATCAATGTCATTCTTACATGTTTTGCCAGTAGTAGTAACGGCAAGGCAAGGTACAGACAACCTAAACCAGCGGTTATTGAGACATTGGTCCAGTAAATTACCAGAATTAAAACCAAAATTATTATCTTTGCTATCTTTTACAAGCAAAATTGCAAGGATGCCTGCAAGAGGTACAACTACTTCGCAGGATAAGCTAGCAGGTCAATTAAAAGGCAACTGTAGTTCAGTCTAGTATCCCGAAAAATATATCTTAGTCACCAAATTGGCAGATGAAGTGCAAATATCGAAAAGCAGCATAATTTCATTGAAAGTATTGAAATTATTGACAGCAAAGCGCAAATAAAAAACTACTAAAATTACTTACTAGAGGAGTGCTAATCGCAAACTCAAGGGTGACCAACTGCATTAGTAAAACAAAAACAAAAAAAAAACATCTTTAAAATTAATAAAAACAAAGGACTTAAATTAAACAAAGGTTAAAAAATAAAAATTGTAAAGTGCCCTGCAATTACTTACCAGTTAAACACTTTTTGCAGGCGAAGACTCGCTCGAATACCACTACTGAGACACCAGACTGGCTACTGTAAACCAAACAAATAAAAAAAACAAATTTTGTAAAAAAAAACAAAAATAAATTTTGAAACTAACGAATACAAATATTTTCAATTTACATAATTACAACCTTTCCAGGTTTTACTAAACTTGACTTTGGTTGCCAATAAGTCAGACTCACGAAAACTGAAAAGTCAAAAAGGTTTCGGAATTTCGGAAGACGACGAGTGAGATTGAATAATCTCTATCATGAATGCATCACTTGAAGTGATGCTCATGCCATGCCGTCACTTCATTGCTCTTCGTCACCATTAGTGCCGAAGAGCAATGAAGTGACGCGAAGTAGGTATACTACTACTGCTTCCCATTTCACCCTCTCCCTCACATTTACGCTGCTGCTCCTGGCAGACAAGCTGGAGCTGCGCGGTTCTGTTGGTGAAGAAGTGAGTGTTGGCGAATGCAATAATACAATACACTACTACACAGTAGTGCACAGCTACCTGATTTCTCTTGAGCAGAAGACGAAACCTAAAGCAACCGGGTAGCCTTTGCCGCGTTGAGAAATGTTTCGCTTTTCTTTTCAGTAAAAACTCCAGTGAAATGAGAAGGGTTGCTTCCGCAAAAATAATGAGATGCTAGTTTGACGATTAGATGTGACAGAATTAGGCGCTCTTCTTTCTCATTAGGTTTTTGTATATTATCTATGCTGATGCTGATTTTGCTGATGCAATATATCGTATATTATTGCATAATGTATTGTATTACACAGTATAGTATACCTACTTCGCGTCACTTCATTGCTCTTCGGCACTAATGGTGACGAAGAGCAATGAAGTGACGGCATGGCATGAG
>JAHZNF010003659.1:0-10454 GCA_027744215.1 Troglopedetes dispersus | reverse complement strand
ACTGAGTATTACGGACAGCCAGCTTTTGGAAATGGAGGACTTCTTTGGAAATCTGAAACGAGCACAATTTGACAAGGCGAGATCGAAAGCAGTGACCCTTCAGAGAATCCAGGATTATTACAATTCTCAAGCAGGGAACCCAAAGGTTATCTTTCTGGAAGAGACATTTTTCTATTTTTATTTTGGACACAAAATTGGTACTTACCAAGTTATACTGACCCTAATAAATGTGATAAACTCTTTTGGGAGTAGTTTGATTTTACATCCTTCCTGGAAAAAGTATACAACAATTCCGGCGTTCCTGTTACCCCAACCATGCAAATTGGGACCGACCTGGGTGGTCTTCAAAGGTACATCAAAGCCATCGAGGAAGCATCAGATCGTGTCCTTGCGAACATCCTCTTTCTGCAGTTGGCCGTGGCCTTGCTCAGCCAAACAACGGACTTCACAAATGACCCATTCATTTTCCCAAGTTTAAGTGGATACCAAGTGGAGCGTAAATAGTAATGCACAACACATATTATTGCATTTTCAAATCTAAATTATCCACTCATTATGTAGTCAGTCAAGAAGACGAGCATTATCTGACGCAACCTGTGATTACCTTTTTTTTCTTCAATATATTTTTGTATTATATTTTTTAGTGAGCCTGAAGCAGCTTGTGCGGCCGAGGTGGAAACAAAATTCGACTACGCTTTGTCCCACGAGTACACTCGCAAATTTTACGAAGAGGAGAACACAAAGGAAGTAAGTTTATTATGGATACATAATGTGTGTGTGCACAGCTTGCTAATTTTAGATGTACCTCCTCCACATATTATGTTCCCCTTTTTTAAAATGGGTAATTACACACTTTTATGGATGTTTTTTTTTGCTTCCACTTGATAACTAAGATTATATCGTTTTAACGTGACGGGACTTGTTGTGTCAGTTCGTATTATTGTTTCATCAGTTTTATTTATGATTATCCCTTATCTTATTTTCCCTACAACTTGCTTGTTAACCAACTTTGCCTGCAGGTGAAGAAGCTATTTGAAGACCTTCGCAAGGGATACATTTGGCTGATAAGGCAGACAGGCTGGGTAAATCAAGCAGCGAAGAGCTTTCTCATTGACAAAGCGAACAGTGTGCAGCCATATTTTGCTTACGAATCCTGGATTAAGGATGCTGGTCGAGTGAATGACTACTACAGTGATGTAATTAAGACAGTATTAAAAAGTTATTAATTGAAAAAAGGAGGCAGTTATTGACCACCTTATCTTATTAACGAATGACTGGGTCAATGCGAAATGAATAACAATTTCTTGCTTCTGTTAATGAGCTCGTTAAACGATTCCTTTTCTCACAAAACTTTGATGATAACACACAATTTCAGCTGAAGAGCTCTCCAGATCGGCATGATTTCGTGGCTGGCTACGTGGATGCATCCAGGTTTGCAAGGTCCAAGGAAATGGGCACAATTCTCAAAGGGAATCCGAATGTGTAAGAAAAAAAACCAGTAGCTTCTGTGATAATTGATAATGCTGCACATTAAATAGATAGGAATCTTGTTTTGCTTCTTTTTAAAATGTCTATACTCATTTGAAAATGTCAAATGAGCCATTATTACACTTTTTATGATGATACTCCTCTGCAAACATGAAACAATAATTTACAAGGTGCCACTAATACATTTCAATGGAACAAGTCACAGTTAATTATTATTACACTTTTTATGGTTTGTTTGAAAAGGATTTGTGTTGTTCATAGAGGCGAGAGAGCAGTGTAAATTAGTTGTTAAAAGGAGATATATGTATAATGTTGTTTTATGATTGCCACGCTTATCATTTTTATTACGGCTGCTGGAAAACAAGTTTTTTATGTGTTACACTTTGTTGTTTTGTCAGGTTTAGCTATCCGGGTGGGAATGCCTATGCTGGATCAATTAACCCCGTGTATTCTGGACAGTTTAATCAGATCAGTAAGTTGAGAGTCGGACTTATCACACTTATTGTTTATAAAAGAAGCAAGCAATAAAAATCTTTTAAATTAATTTTAGAAATCCCTGCGGGAGCCATTCAGAAGCCTGTCTTTTCACACAGAAATCCTGGGTAAATAATTACTTTGAACCCAGATCGAAGAACACTTAACCTTTTTTCAAATTTTGTGGTCAGTCATGATTTGCATTTGTTTCATAAATTTCCACTAGATTTATGAACTACGCCGCCCTTGGCTCCGCCATCGCTCATGAATTGGGTCATCAATTCGATACAGAAGGTAACCCAACAAATCAAAAAAATTATTACTGATAATATTATTGAACCACGGATCTCTTGGATAACATTAAAGGTGTCCACACCAGCAAAGAAGGACGACGAGGAGACTACTGGGATTGGCTTAGCTACGAATTGTATAATAAATGGAAGCAAATTCTGATCGAGGACTACAACTCGGAAGGCTTCCGGGTGGAAGAACCCCGCGGAAATTACGCAACCACTTGTCAAGACCACGAGAAAGTGATTGACGAGGACATCGCAGATTTAACTGGGGTCTACATTGCTTATCTGGGTTATCAACAGTACCTCAGAGATTTAAGGAATACTTGGAAAGCAGAACCGAAACTTCCGGGACTCAAGGAGTTCACTCCGGATCAATTATTTTGGATGAAATATGGAAATGTACGGGAAATCATTTTGTGTTCCTTTAATTTTTACCACCAACTTTGTTTCTTATTTTATACAAATTACTTTTTTATTGTTTTTTTACTATACAGTCGTGGTGCGAGCACGTGCAGACTCTTTTGGTGGATCCGAAGGCTACAACTAAGTCCCACAGTCCGGGTAATGTGAGGGCGTCCCTCCCAATTAAGAGGTTCCGCTACTGGGCACGTGCATTCAACTGCCCCAACCCGAATATTCGTGACTTTTATTAAGGTCAACGGAATCATAATAACTTCCTTCAAGAGAGAAAAATTTATAACCGTATTAATATTATTTTTAATAGAATTGTTAACTACTTCCCTCAATTCTGTAGTTATGTTGGGTTTTATAACAGACTTTTAACTAAATAAATTATAAGAAACTCCTAACGAAAGTGAAAATAGGCTTGTTTTAAAAAAAACTGATACGGAAAGAAACAAAAAAGCTGATGGGCCAGATTGGGGCATTGTGAGACATTCCTCCGAACGAAGACTGAGCTGAGCAGCTTTACTAAACAATAAAAGTAAAGACACGTGAAGATTTATTTCTAAAAAATGTTTTATTGAGTTCCAGTTTTAACCAACAATTAAGGTTACACTTTACGTCAAGATCGTTAGTTCCGAAATGTAATTTACGTGACTCAAGCAATTTACCTCTTCTTCAACATCTTTTCTACCACAACAGCCATTTTCACGAAGTATCAAGCAATACAAAAATAAGCACGGATTGAAATTACCCACATGAATTTTGAATCCCTTTTTTTCTAACAAAACATTTAATAAACTCGAAGTTACACACTCACTTTCTACAATTTTAAAATTATCTCAGTTTTTGACTTCCTTAGCTGGCGTTTCCTTCCTGGTGGTGGCCTTATTCTTTTTGCTCTTCTTCTTATTAGTTTTCATCTTCTTAATAGGTAATTTGAGCTTGCTCATGGCGGATGTGGCCGTTCTCATAAGATTGGCTCTGAGATTTCCACTTCGAAGCAGTTTCACCACTTCCATCGAAATGTGTGCGGCCATCTTGGTTTGGCGACGAGCCTCCACATTCACAGGATGATTGGGATCTTGAGGAGGTGGCAGTCCGGCGGGTTGCTTGGATTTCTTTTCCTTCTTGGATTTCGGAACAGAGATCTCTACATCTTGGCCGTAGGCACGATCCAGTGTAAATCGTTGGAGGAATACCACACCGTGACGTTCCTAAAAAAATTGCTCCAAATTTAGTCACATTGTTCACCTATTTAGATGTTGTATGCTTATCAGTCTTATTACCATGAGAAGCAGTTCAGCCTCCAGTTCTGGAATGCGGGCCTTCACATTTCTCTCCATGGGCTCGGATGAGTCATTGATAACAACCTCGATGGGACCCACCAACAATCTACAAAAGTCCGCATCAAATATAATAATTGTGAATCATGATAAGGTTGGACTTTCCTTCAACGGAAAGGTAAGGATAAGGACCTTACCTAGAAGTGATAACTGCGCTCCTGGCATCCACAGTAACTTGGACATCGGTAACACGTTTGATGTTGCTCAAACCGGTCAGCATGGCATTGGGTTTGGCTGGCCTGCAAAACAAAATTTTAACAAATTGAGATTATGCCAGCCTCCAAAAAACTTTTCTGTAACCAAAATAAATTGATGATTTATGTAATTAATTACACTGGTGGTGGTCCTCCTGACGGGTAGTATCCCCCACTTGGTCTCTTTCCACCCCCGGTTCCCGGCTCAGAGGAGTCCTCTGGTTGATCATCTCTTCCTTCCGGGTCGTCATCATCATCCTCATCATCCTCACTCTCCTCACTCTGGATTATTCCAGATTTTGGTGATTTTTCTCCGGAAGCTGCTTCATCCCCCTTCTCCTTAACTTCCTTCATGGTCTCCTCAGCTTCTGCTTCCTGTCCAGCTTCTGCAGCTTCCGCATCCGCAGCTTCGGGCTCCTCTTCAGCAGAACCATCTTGCACGACTGGCTTGTTGGACTCCTTATCCTTCTTCTTCTTTCCACCTTTGTATTTTCCTTTGTTGGAGTTTTGGTTGTGGTACATTTGCATGAGATTTTCTACCTCCTTCTCATCCTCAACTCGGCCCTCTTCGTCGGGATCTTCTTCACTGTCGCTGCCCTTCTTCTTGCTCTGAAAAAGGCATTCAATATTGTTGTTTTAATTTAATTTGTTTTAAAAAAAGGACCGAATTGAACGGAAGGACATTCCTAAATTGGGAACTACTTACTGCAACACCCTTTCTTTCGTGTGACTCCGGCTCCTCCTCCTCAACCTCCGGGAAGAACTCATCACTTCTCGCTTTCATGAAGGCATCCTCCTCAGACGACTTTTCTTGAGATGCAGACACATTTCCGTTATCATTCTCTTCTGCGACTTCACTAGCTGCGGTAGAGGACACTTCTGGAGCAACGGTTGTGGTTGTGGATGGATTTGCAGTTGTTTCTTTAAAAAACCGAAAAAATATTATGTGGCTACTACCATGCTGCGAATATTGTGCACACTATTTTCATAATTATAATAGGCTCAATATTTTCATACCAAGAATTTCCTTCTCGTCATCTTCCATCGGTCCCTTATTAATCTTCCCCATAGCCCTGTTAAGAATGGAATCAATGGATGGTCGGTTATCGCCAAATCGACTATTTTCACCAGGCGTGCTGCGTCTCGTCCTCTTTGTCTTGAGAGAGGTGAGTTTATAAGGTGGGGGCAATTTCAGAGCTTCCAAGGCAGCGTTGCTGGCCGTCGACCTGTACAGAGCTGCACCGGGACGACGGAAAGGTCTCTTCTGAAGATAACCCGGGACCCTAACTGGTCCTGGAGGAGTGGGTCTGATAACCACTGGCATGGGATCCAGATCTCGCTTTTTGAAGTCAGTCTTGAGACTGGTGATCAAGTCGTCCACAACACGATTGTAGATTTCCACCACGCCGTTTGGAGCCTCAATCGGTAACTTGGAGGGAAGTCGTTGAGGATCGTAGCTGGATTCTGGGTGGGGTGGGATGGGGTCATCTCCATAAGGATTTCCTGCAGGACCATCGCCTCTCGGAGGGTAGCCTCCTGGAGGGGGACCATCAGGTCTGTTGTAACTACCCGAGGGAGGTCCTGGTCTTCCTGGTGGCTTTCCGTACACATTGGGTCCAGGCCCAGGTGGTCGATTTCCTCCTCCCCAACTAACTTTAATTTATTCATTGTGATTACAGCTTTTATATTTATTATTTGTCAAAAAAGGATACAACTAAAATCTGAAGGAATATATTTTTGATTTGTGTGCATTGATAATCCTATCAATAATGTAGATAAGACTATTATGAAGCAAACGAAACAGGTAGGTATACAGTGATAACGGTATTTTGATATAATTTTTGGTTGTTGTTTTGTCTGAGATGTGGTGGCTTACAAGGAGGAACTCCAAACTGTCCGTGCACAGCGCCAACTCCGAGAAGGATGGCAATGAAAATTTTCATTTTGGCTTAATATTGGGCACACTTCTTCACTATCCACCAATTATGTCCACGTCAGGGATGCTTTCATTCAATGAACCGTGCAGTAAATGGCCCACAGCTCGCTGTGATTCTGCGTCAAAGGCCAAGCTCAGACTGGTTAGGTCAATCCTGCGGAGCCACTTGTCGGATATGTGCCGTAATTTCTAATTGTAACAGTTTCTCCGACGAGCACAAAACATTACATGAAAAAGATAGGATATCAATGACGATGAAAGGAGAGCTCTCTCGTTAATACCTGACTTTAAAATAAAGTCTTCGGCATTTTTCTGCATATTATGCAATAATATGCACACATATCTTAACATTGTGATAAGGTAAAGCATTCAAAGGAAGTCAGAAAAAAAGAACCTTCATATTTGTTGTGCATTTTGTTCACTGATAGTTCCCGGTTCAACAGCCGACTCTGGTGAAACTGGTTTTCCGATACTACTCTTTGTAATATTACCTGGCGATCAACGTCGAGAGTTACATAACTAACCAACCCGTAAGTTGTTGTGTGCTGTGACGTGTGCATCTTATCTGAAAAAGAAACAAACGTGACCTTATAACTGTTTTTCTCATTTTATCCGTCCTCTTGTGGCCCATTTTGTTGAGAGGATGAAAACCAGTGCAGCCCACAATTTGCAAAAAAATGATTATCACTCACCGCCACTATTGTACTCGTGTGTGCATAATTGAAACACTTTGTTAGATTCTTCCTTTTCTTGTTGTTTACCTGAATCAACATTTTATGGCAATTTTCTCCATAATTTTCTTGTAAATATGGCTTCGCATATAATTGCTGCGTGCTAAAAAGACTGGCATGTGCATCATATTTAATTTCATATAAAAGTGAGTCAGTAGTGCCGATTGCAGGAGTGGTAATAAAACCCATTTGACTAGAGAGCGTCTTTACACATAGTAGTAATTAATGTAGATAAGCCCAATAATACAATAAACTGACCTGACGCATTTCACGTCTGCAATCTCATAACGGTTCACCCTTTTTGCCGGAGAAATGCACCTTGTACTTTTCAGAACAAAAATAGGCTATCATATTTTTACAAGTAGATAAGTGCATTCTTTGAGAGTTTAATTGAAACTGGATTGAGTATACCATCGAACAAACTTGTTTCGGACTTATCAACAATGCCCGTGATGCAAATTACGAAACCTCAATTCAGTAATGATTTTTTTTTTCAAGACTAATTTTAGACTTGGCTTTTAGTAATGAAGGATGCCGCTTGCTACAACAAAACTGGTTTGAAAGCAAAAAAAACGACGAATAAGTACTGTGATTATTATTTGCTCATTTGCCCGATAACACATCCCAAGATCCTCGGTTTGGTGCTTCTTGGCGCTGCTGTACAGATAGAAGGAATTAAAAGTTGGAGCAACTTATTAATGAGTTTATTGGGCAAGTAATTAAAATTGAGCGAAAATCAAAATTTTATTTTTCATTTTTCCAACATTCGCCTGATGCTCATCTCAGATGAGAGAGCTTCCTTGCATGCATTTCTTTTTTTTGTGCACACATCTGCATCCATAAAAAATGGAATTTGCATAAGCGATTCATTAGTAACTTTATATTCCATTGTCAAAGAAAAACTACTTTTCAATTATTTCTCCAATTAGTATAGTACGTGCACAAAATGGGCCCTTTACATTTAACCAGGTGTCATCTCATCTCTTTTGAGACGAAACGATGAATTTTAATGAAGCTCTTGAGGCACTTTTACAACGAAGCTTGCTGACTTTTCTTTTCATTCATGTGTTTACATTTATTTACTTTTCTTTCCCAAACAAAATTTATGATGTTGATCTTTATTAGAATTTTCTATTTTTTCTACTTCCTTCCTAAAGGAAAGAAATACCAACACGTTTTTTTATTTATTTGTGATGATGAGTGCACTCATGTAAACCAAACTTTTTGTTGTTGTATTGTTATGTTTCAATTTTCACCCACTCCCCCAAAAATATAAAAAGTGACAGACATTGTAAAATACCATTTAAAATTTGAATTTCAAAACACTTTTACTACCAACCAAAAAAAGAAGAAAAATTGACCCAGGTGCTGGTTTTTTAAATTTTATTGTGGCAACAAACCACTACTCGCCGCAACTTCAAAACTCAATTGGGATCATTTTTATTCGAAACTTTTTTAAATGAAATTTTGTATTGATTTTTTTTCAAGTAAAAACATACACTCATTTATGTATATCAGATTGAGACAAAAAAACATTTGAATTTGTGTGTACAAAACAAATTGGTCTAGATGATGTCTCGCAGTTTATCTTCTTATCACTTTCTTCTCCCTACGACTCCATATTTGCACAGAGTTGTCACTTTAAAAGAGAGACGAGCACAAAAAAATGATGAAATATGATGATGATGGTTTAGGATTTTGTAAAACGTCGTCATAAAAAAAGAGTCAGGCTAGTCAACAAAACATTTGCTCACAAAATAATGTGTATACCTATGTATATGCAAATTGCAGTGTGTGCAAAGTACATAATTGAGTGGAATCGAAAATAATAGTCTGAAAAAAGGTTTGCCATGCAAGAAGCTCGTTGCAACAATAAAAACGAATTTGTCTTCTTACATGAACCACATAGGTGGATAATTTTTTTTAAAAATTTTCCTGTTGCAATTTTTGAGAACATGTGAACTTGCATCATAATAAAAACTACATGTGCACACATTATGTACAAATGTATCAAATCAGATTATTATGTATTGTTGCTTCTATTATATATTTTTTTGAATATGGACACATCCAATTAGACATAAAAATCATATCAAAACTGCTACTGTGACACCTGTCGCGTAGCAAAATCATGCAGAATTTTTTTTGTTTTTGGGAGGCTGCGTTGTAGATATCCCTGCGAACCTGTTGCATTAAATGCACACATTTGTAGGTACATACTACCATAAAAAAATATCATTTTGTTCACTCAACTTATTACCGTCATTACTATGCATTGCAAACCCATAATAAATAGTTTGACAGAACGTGATTATTTGATGAGAACGAAAAGTTGATTGAACAAGTTCAAATTAACGATGTGAAAAGAAGAATAAAAAATATGGAGTTGTGCTGTAGTAGTCGAAGTAAGAAAGAAAAATTATAAAGTATGAAGAAACATCAATAATTTTTGGAGGCAAATGCACACATTAAATCCAAGCACACCTTGTCTACCTACAACGTATACGAATGTCGTTTTGTGATTGGCAGGCACTCAACTAGATAACATATTATTTTTATACAATTCAAAAAATTATGCATCAATAGTTTTTTAAAATTGTTGTATAGCATGTGGAGATATTTATTGATAACCCTAAAATATTTTTACATCCGACGATTAATTAGATTGCTAAATTAATGCACCTTTTTGCACAAGAAAAACTACTAAACACGTCTATTAGCAGCAGCACACATGTGGTGAAAACTACAGGAGACTTTTATTAACCTTTTACCGACTCAGATGGGCTATATGTTGAAAAACAAGAATGGCTCTCCTTCAAACCGGCAGTGGTCACTTTTCACTATATTTGTCGTCCCTCGCATGTCGAAGCTGAAATAATTAATGGAGGTGATTTAGACAAAAAAATAAAAGCATGCCCATGCAACAATTAATAAATTATTACCATCGCTCATTTATCAGCACACAGCATGGTTCACAAGTTTTGAACAACTAAAGAAGATTTTGGTCTTGAAGTGTTGCTACTGATTAGTAATGTGATTATTCTTATTATGTAATTGAGAATAGCAATAGCTATTTGTATTGCCACAATGGTTAGTTATAATGGTCTAGCATAAAGTCATCCAGACTGGATGAAGCGTGTCTACGATTTCACACCATCTTATGATTGTATTGTAACCAAGGTTGCTTCATGACATTTGGTCTCGAATCCAAAATGCATTTTCCAGGAATTTTTACAAAGATTGCAAAAAGGGAAAGGGAAGAAAAATCTATTCATTCCATAAATCATTTCTGTGTGCTTCCTTCACGCTTTCTTGTGAACAAACCCAGTTGAGATTATTTAATCGCTTGAGCTAATCGTGCAATTAAAGAGTGTACTAAAAGTGAACCAGCTATTTTATTACCAGCCGTAAAATGGCCGCCCAACAACCACCTGTTTTGGACATTGTAGTAGACGAGCAGGAAGTAAATGATGTGGCACTCCAGCACGAAGTTGGAGCAGTGGAACCTCCCGAACTCCCTCAAGACCTGGAAGAAGCGGAGCGGGACCAGGGCCTTGTTCGAATGCGAATAGTCGACAATCTTAATG
>JAHZNF010003658.1:0-15951 GCA_027744215.1 Troglopedetes dispersus | reverse complement strand
TTCCCTTTTCCTTCCTTCATCGTTTTCTTTTCTTTCTGAATGCACTACGGAACTTGTATGCATCACTTGTGTTTGCGTGTGTACACATGTGTGTGTATTATCTCGATATTATTACCCTAAGAGTATATGAATATGTGTCAATTTAGTCTGGGAGCACGAGAGAGAATGAAAAAGAGGGATGGATGAAGGAGAAAATAAGACGAAGGAAAAAAGAGTCCGTCAGTCAGCATTTTGATATGTATTATTGCCCACGTAGTATAAACTGCTAATGCTCGAATAAAAATGACTACGAAGAATGGCACGACACTGAAATATTAGAAGAAGCTAAGGCAATCTCGAATAAATGTCAAGAGAATATCTCTCCTTTCTTTCTTACTCACTACCAGGCCGAGAGTGACTCTCTTTTCTCTCTCGTTTTCTTCTTCTGATGATAGGATGGGTAACAGTTTGAATACATTTTGTCGGCATCACATATCATTATGATGCTTCATTTTCATTCTCGATGCTTTTACCATTCCTTTAACTTGTGTGAAGGATTTTTTTCTCCTTTTCTGACTCCAATGTGCATTCGTGATGATGAAATTGCCTGCCTTCTTCCATACACGGGCCAGGCAAACCTAAATCTAAGGGACATAACCATGTATAATAATGTTAGTATGCAATACTACTCCTTTATACATATTGTAGCCCATCATCAAAATCTTCTGTGATGGTGCAGTGGCACACCGTATGTCAAGGATGAGAACCGTTATATTATGTATGTAGGGTGCGTGTGCTTAATGTTTACAGGGGAGACTTACATTTCACGACCACTTTCGGCATCTGAAGTCACATGTCGTCTAAAGCTCATCTCACATTTTTGAAAGGGATATGTATGCTTATGGAATTGTGTCGTAATAACAGTAGTTTTTGCGACTCTCATTTTGCATTCATATTTGCATAAAATATTAGTACACCCACACTTTTGTGTTTCAAGTATTCACGAACTGCGAAAAAAGTGGAGCACATTACAGTCTGCCTTCTTCTTTTAAGGTCAAATGGGACCATCTGGGACTAACAAATCAAACATTTTTGGTACATATTTTATGCTAAAAATTGTGGCAGTGGTAATGAAATAATGACACTATATATTTAAAAAATCGCAGGTGTCATCAGTGACAAGGAGTAATGAATTTCTTTGGACAAATTATACAATCCTTCCCTTTTGTTGCTGATTCCAATTTTTAAACAAAATTGTAAGCATATATTTTCATACTTTTAAACATATCCCTTCATAATTCGTTTTCTGATTTCCACTCACTCATCTTTATGAAAAGAGAGTAGTGCTCGTTAGTGGTACAAGTGATGTATAACTTATTACGCATATTTGAATAATAATAAAAGGTATCATAAAGCCTCCATTAACTTGATGCGCTCTACGACACAGGGAAAGAGGTACTTTTTGAGAACCAAGTGCTTTTTAAAGAAAAAGTAGACCAGGCAGAAAAATAAAGTAGACATCTTACAAAAGAGCCATTTTAAATAGGGCACTCGTGTTACTTCCCGAGACGTTTATTATTTTTTTCTGCTGTATATTTTTATGCCAAAAGAGAAGCACAGCAGGAAAGATGAGGGTACAGAAAGAAGAACTGGGATCATTGGCTCTTTCCTATTTTTTCTTTCTTCTGCTTTCAAGGAACCTTTGCCTCTCGATTCTACTTTTTCTCAGCGAAAGGATGCTCGCCCCATGACAAGCGGTTCGTGCGAAGACAGCCTAAAAAAGCAGGCAAAGGAGTATCACAGATCTCACATTGCATGTACATATCTATTTAGGATAGATTAAGTTCATTTTTCTTTTCGTTCGCTTATAGTACAACTTCCTGTGCACAAACCTACCTCTAAGAAAAAAGTAGCGGACTTCTCTAAAAAATACTTACGGTAATGTTCACAGGAATATTATCAGGATGCTAAAGTAAGTGTTCATCAGCGTTATGATAGGAGCATGTGAAGTGTACATCACCATTACCCTCTGTTATGTGCACTGCACAATGTAATTCGTTTTTTTCTCTCGAGATACATTCAAAAGTATGGAATTCAAAACGCAAGATTGCCGGGAGAATTTTACCGGAATGAAGATTGCTGGGTCTAAAAATATTGTGTAAAATCCAAGCGAATGCTTGGTCTACGAAAGAAGGGAAACTTTCCTAATACTAACTCATGTTGTTATTTGATGTGGGTTTCTTAGCAAATGAACCTATACTTTGCATAGACTTGAATGTCATACGCAGCCTTTGAGGGAGAAACACATACGGTTCACTTCTGCACAAACCGTACGTTATTATGTACCAGGTGGATACTTGAAAAATGTAGTTCATTTAAACTCTGAGTCGAAGATAACGAAATATGAGTGCATCTTGAATTAATTCCATAGAATAGAATAGAACCTTGATTGTTGAAGGATTAAAGGGGCGGCTTCTGCAAATACTAAAATTGATTTTCGTACCCAAATGGTGTGAAAATTTGATTAAAAATTAAAGACCGCTTAGACTCCAACAATGGGATAAATGTCTCTCGACAAGTGCTTGTCTTTGATATGCTATTTCAGGAATGGTGAAAGCCGAATGTGAGTGCTAATCGTTAGTGTGCAGACTAAAAATTCCCTATACCCGTAAAAAGTCGGATAGCAGAATACCTCTTTCGTATAGGGCAGTTACTAAATTTAAGTTCCGGCAAATTTCTCCCGGGCAATCTTCGACCCGGGTTTTTTCATGGAACCAATTTCTTTTATATTCTCAAAAAAATATTTATACAAAGTGAGTAATAATCAAACTGAAACGAACTTAAGCTTTTGTGTGGGCGGTTATGCTTACCGCTAATATTGCACATATGTAGACCTTTTTTATATAGAGTGGAGCATAATGATGCACTATTTAACATCAAAGGGCAGAGTCACTTAACTGCCCCGCAAGGATGGTTTTTTTGGTCTTTCCATTGGTAATTTAATTGGAATGCTCCGCAAATGTCTTATACTGCCTTTTCAACCGTGAGTCTGCACATTTCAATGCGGTTGTAATGCTCTCGTTAGGAAATATACAAGCGTGCTAGCTTTGGGTGGGATTTAAAGAATGGATAAGAAGGGATCCGCAATGAAACCCGAGACCAAAGCATAAGTACTAGTATATAGTAAGTATACTACTTCCTAAAATGACATGGCGTTCTCGAGTGGCAACTGTGCTCAACACCAATTATTTACTACATTTTGAATTAATGCAAACATTTTCTGTGGTATTGTTGGTCGTTACGTTGTCTACATTATTGCGACCATATGGCAAGGTACAAACTAACATGACCGAGGAAAACAAATTTCTTCAGAAATGTTTCGTGATGAAGAGTTCATCATACCTTTTTGACCATGTTTGACTGTTTGTCTCTTTCTTCAAAGAATACGACGACGGACAAAAAAGTTCGTACTAAGTCTCCTGGACTCTCAAAAGTTAAACTAATTATGTAAAGATGATGAAAGAAATCTTATGTTTACTTCGTGCTCCTCTTATGCTCACTCCTACCCTCGGTTTTCAACATCATGCCCTTTTAGCGTGGGTTTAAGTAAATGCCTAATAACATTTCAAAATTAATTAATATTCCGCTACAACCGAGTGCCTTTTTGGAGCAAAGCGAGCATATTTCACTTGAGTCCCTTTTCCTTCATGGTTTAATTGAAAGGAAAAGTCAATATTGATGTTTCTTTTAGTTGAGTAGTGGTTTCAAGTATGGCCCTTTGCAACCTAATTTCTCTGCTTCTTCCACTTACATACGCCGTTGCATTGCAGACCAAACGAATCAAGCAATTAGAAGAAAATCCTTGGAAGAAAAAAGTTTATTTTCTTCATTTGTCTCTTCCTCGCTTTCTTTTGAAAGGGGGTCGTCCTTTGTCGATGTGGAAAGTGATCATCACCATCCTTCTGACAGAGAAAGGGAGAAAATTCAATAAGGAAATTTTTTTGTGCGCGTTTCACAGTAGTGCTGCGTACACTAAAGGCAAACCAAGCTAATCATATACGTAGGTCATACCCCATTTTTTGTACAAAACTTTTTTTGCGCAATGGTTGCAGGCGTGGAAAGAAGCCTTATTGTGTGTAGGAAGGTTGACATAATCTTTAATTAAAGGAGGCATACTCCGCCAAGCTTTCTTGCCCACATGCTGCTTCTGACAGCTGAGGCCCATAAGACACACTTCCTTCCTTTCACATGCACGCTCGAATATACTCTCCTTTTTTAGTTCAGATGTTATTATCATGGTGAGTCCTGTACTTTCCCTTCATTACGTATATTTCTTGGTGTAGTTGAGACAGAGTATAACTGTGAATATAATTACGGGAAATGGGTGCCGGTGGGCAACATATTGCAAAACAGTCTCTGTGACTTCCTTCCTTACTTTCATCTGAAATGTCAAAAGTGTGCGTGTGAGTGTGAATGGGTGTGCGATTAGGTATTCTCACTCTTTTTTTGCTACTCTTGATTGTCGTCTCATTATGAGATTTTCAATAAAGGAAGGAGGTCATGCGCTAAGCGAGAAAACTCGCTGGAGAAACCCTCTCTTTTGTGTGTCCCGGTCCCGACATACACAGCACAACTGCGAAAGCCTCATTTCTCACAGCAGGCCTCGTGTCTTTACAAGTGTGGTGATAATAATGATGACGGGAGGGTTTGTGTAGGTGTTGATGAAAAAGCACATTTCTATTCAAATGTCTCCTGTGTTTTTCTCTGGGATATGTAAGAAGTTCAGAAGTGTAATTTGAAAGAGGGACACTGGGGCAAACTCAAGTTACAAACTTCTACGTATTTTACAGTCATCGATTCCCTTCCCTTCCATTTTCCCAGAGAACTTAATTGCAGATCTAACACTCGAATTTCAAACTCTACCATTAACATACACAACACCTCGTTATACTTCACCATTGTAATAAAAATGTTCCTCTTCTTTCATTGGCATTCAGTCCGTTTTAAATTACACTTGAAGAAAGGTGTCGAACGACGTGCTTTACATTTTTAAACTGAACTCATGGAAAACTGATACCTTTGTAGTTAAAAAAATACAAACAAACAAAATGATTACCATGTACAAGTTCTGATGTGCTTTAATTTACAATAACAAGCAAGAGACAGACTAAACAGCATCAAAAACAACAAATAAACAAACTTGAAATTACAAACTGAAGAACGAGTCTCCCATTTCCCTCTCATGAGTTGAGCAGGCTTTCGGGAAAACAATTCCGCACGTTTCAATCAAATAAAATCTAAAGAGGAAACCGTATTTATTCTCACAAAGCATAATCTCTCCTTTTCTCAGAGCCTCAATTGGGAACAACGAAAAAGTATACCTTTTGTAAAGAGTTTCGCCCGTTTCGTTTTCTAAATAGAGTTTGTTGATTTTTTTTAACTAACAAAATGTTTATTTTTTCGCTTCTCTAGTTTTTCACAATGGACCTTATGAAAGAAAACTACTTTGAAATTAAGAGAAACCTGGTGAAATGTGCGCCTTTACTTTGTGGATTTAATGGTATGTTTTGTGCACCCTACAATTACGGGACCTCAGAACTCAGAGCTACACACACACACACGGACATCGTCTTGGTTCTCGGAGAATTGAAAAAAAAGGATGTTAAAGGGAAATCAGAAACTCGTGGTGTTTCTATAATGTAGTGAAAGTACCAGAAGGGAATGATGAATACTTTGCTCGTGCGACAATTTCAACGCTTTTCTCTTTCCCACACGGCATACAATGGTTTTCGTTTTCTCCTTCGTTTTGTACTTGCTCTAATGTCAAAGGCTTCTCTCTTGTTTTCCACAAGCCTTCTTAGCAAAATTCAAGATTTTGTCTTTGTGAAAGAGAGCGCGAGCGAGTGTTGTGTGTGAATGGGTCCCAAAACTCAAATTCGATTCCAATTTGCAAAGCCCGGGTTTTAATGAGATGGAAATCGATTGAAATTCCACTCAGAGAGCGCATCAAAGGGATTCGAGAGAAAAACAATAAATCCATGTCGTTCTACTATTGTTCTTCAAAAGACATTGTCATCCTATCTCTTTATGCTGGATGGAGCTTATATTCGCTCCCACACACACACAAACACAAACGTTATAGGGTTATTTTTAGTAAAAAAAAGGAAGAACTAAAGTTTCGCTTCTTCGCGGTGCACATAAAAAAAGTAGTAAGCACACCAGACCAAAGCATTTATTTTCACGCGGAGCTGTTCATACTAGAGTAGGTTTAGGGGTGACTGAGTGATGTTGATATTTTAAGTGCAGATTCCCAAAAAGATTTTAAAACCATCCTGCATCTATATGTATATATCTGTGCTCTCGATGTATGTTGAAAAACGGACACAGTTTTAGCCCATTCCACTACAGAAATGGAGAGGTGTTTTGTGCGTTTTTGCTACACTTTTGCTTCCTTTCTCGAAAACTAGCGCAGAACCAAGTGTAATATGCCACCTTCTCATTAGTATTATACATTTCATATTATGTACCTAATTTTTTTAAAAGTTAAAAGTGCTGCAAATGCTGGTTGGCAGCGTTAAGACAGCCAGTGAAACACATGGGGAGACGGAGGAAGCGAGACTTTTCTCCAAAAACTAACTCCGACCATCATCGACCGCAAACTAACTTAAGGAGAAAAAAGTAGGAAGAAGGAAAGAAACGAAAGAAGGCAGCCAAGACATAACTAAGAGAAGGGAAAAATGCTCGTTTCCTCTGTCCATGAAGTAGTCAAGTCACGACGGAGGCTGCAGACATGCTTGTTTTACTTATGTGGAGTCGGTGCTCCCATTTTCCTGTATTTTTCTTCTTTCGTTCGCTCTGTAAAAAAGAAAAACTAGGGAAAAAAGAACTATGATGTGTGAAATACTGCATTAATTTGTATGTTAAAGATTGTTAAAGTGAACTGTTTCCTGTTTGACGATCTGCTCCACAAAAAACAGAGAAAGAATGAAAAAGGAGAAAGTGTAGTGAGTATGGATGTGGTTCATTACCAAGTCCCGGTTCGTTTGTACCGTGCGAGTTTCACTATTATCAGCATCGCTACGGTCTCAGATAGGACAAAAGATATACCTACGCATTTTACATCATGTGATTCCATTTTCCCATTTTCGTTCCGCAAATGTAACATTTTAAAAAGCACATTATAACTATTTATATGGGTCTGATATTGTGCAGACATTATATGTACATGAAATTCTGCTATATTGTATTGTGGCGGTTTTAACCTCGAAAGACTCAAATGAAAAAGTGATATTGGCATAATAATAATGGGAAAGTAAAAAGATTTCTGTCGGGTTCATCTGAATAACTAAAAGGATAGCGGTTTGTTCCATCGGTGGATGTGTACATATGAGTCTAAAGATAAATAACTAAATAGGTTTATAACATGATAAGCGCCAGGCTTATTGCAAAACTTTATCCATCAGTGGAGGAAACTTTAGAAGTAACTCAGTTCCATATAATAAATGAAACAGGAAATATACCGTAAAAGATATACCTAAGTACATGCCAGTGGAAAAATTGTAGAAATTTTTCCGGAGGGAAAGTAAGTGGAGTAAAAGTGGATAATATTTGGAACACATGAAATAATAATATGTATTTATTACAGCTATATACATTGTCGGTTGAATTTGGTGGAGGAGTAAGTTTGTGAATGGACTGATATTTTATGAAAATTCACCCCATTTTTTTGGTCACACCATCTACACTTACGCATAATATCATCGTCATCATCATCATCGTGGAAAAAGCTCTTTGCTTTACGAACCATGTATGTGTAACGTACATGCAAAAAGTTTTGCTACTTTTTGTGGGTAAATAAAATGGAAGTGTATTACAATTTACATTGGATTATTGCTTTTCACAACACACATGTCTAGAGAAGAAAATGGCTTCATCATCATCAATGGTTGCGTTATGTTTTTTTGCGCCAGCTCATAGTGTGGCAAGAAGATATCGGCGAGTTTCTTACAGTAGTTGAAAGGAAATTTTTTATCGTGGTGTTTGCTCCCTATTATTGATGTCATTATAATGCTGCTTTTAATACACATTTGATAAGCCATAACCTCCATTTTAGTGTGTTGTTTTACCACTGAAGTCTGTAGTAGCAGTACGTGGTATCACTTGATGTGGTAAAGTAGAAGCAGTATCCACTCTCATCATATCATTATAATATCATCAGTTGCACGAGCACTTTTTGTTGCCACAAAAAAACATATAACATGTTGTACATGTTAGTCCTATTACTCCTTCTACTACAATTTACTAACTTTGGCTTGCTGTGGGCAACGACTCCATCAAACCGTAATAAAGTGAGTAGGTACTTGCGCGTGTACACAACAGTCTCACTCAGCTCATCCAAATCGGGAGAGATGGAGAAAATTTTCTATCGCAACGTGGTTCGAATTAGGTGGTTGGTCTCTCCACTATGAGTATATAACCAAAGAATGGGGACAATTTTCGCTGCTCATAAGACCATGAAATAGGCTCATATATAACACATCCTTTTGCATATTAAAATCGCCTAAGTGGAAACGAAAGCAAACGGTTTGTGGATGGCATTTAGCTTGCCTCCTTGCGTTCCCCTACTTATCTCTTCGTTTTCTCTCTTCAAAATGTATCTGGAGGCTTGTACTAAATAATAGCAATCTTGGCAGCGATGTGGGATTCTCTAGAAATAACACAAGCCCGGATTCATTGTCATAGTTGGTTTGGTCCAAAGACGCGAGCCAGAGTTAAACTTAAATTTTCTAGTAATATGATAATAATGAGTGAACGAGTAAATGTGTCCATATCTGCATCGTGGTAGTTGAACCTAGGATGTTTGGTGGCACTTAGGTTGTTGCAGCTGTACAGAGAGAAAGGTTTCGGGATATCATTCATTTGCCGGTGGCTTGATGAGACAAGAAACTTAATTTGTAAGCATAACAATTCCACCTAACGAAGGGCTATTTAATGAGGAAATTGCCTCGTAGATGAATCACAAGATGATGAGCTTAGTAGACATAATACAGTTTCATTTTCTGACCCGTGTGTAAATCTAAATTGGAGAGGGTCGAAAGTAGACAAAAAAAGTTGTTGAGGATGAACTACCAACGCCATAAATATTAGCTCACTCAACAGATTATTTCAGAGCGGAAGGGGAAAAAATGAGCGAGAAGAACATTTGCTTTTGTATTCTCACCGTATCGAGTTTTTTTAGTGAGAGTGACACCTAACAAACTGACTTCACGGAAGTACCTTAATCGTACCTCACGTGCTCACCGATAAAAACCCTACAAAAAGAAAAAGTGTACTAGACACAACCTTCTTCCAACGCTTATCCACATGATGGTGCAGTTCCGTTCAGGGAATGAAAGCGGAAGTTCAAACAGGCTTTATCAAAACGAACTCTCATTTTTCCCTTCTCCCCATTTCTCTTCTTCCAAGACGTGTACGAATATTCCTATAAAATATAAACATGTACTGAACCGCCGTGGTCTGTGTGCATTAATGACACAAGTTGTTATAATCATGGTTGCCGACGTGTGTATAAAAATATGCGAAAGCAAAAAAAAACTCCCTTTCCATGCGAATTTGCGCCTACACAACATCCGAGAAAGCTCTGAAGTTTTTCAACGTTTGGTATCAACCTGTTTGCTATTCTGCTCACGTGATCGTTCAAAGTCGCCTCCCGGGAGTCACATCAGTGTAGCAGTAGCTCCACACAACTATCACTGCTAGTCAATGCCTTGTCCGTTTTCTGAGGTAAAAACAGTCAGTCAGCCTTAACGGGGGAAACCGTGCTTGGTTTTCTCCAACCAAAAAGCCTTTCCAGGGACCAATGTGTTTAAATAGGTACATACACACATTCTTTGGAAGAAGGAGAGCATAAAAGGAAAGAAAAATTAGGTCCCTGTGATGTGATAAGACTTTCAGGATATCCGTAGAAAAAAAAACGAAGATGACTGGTTCAATTCCTAAAGAACACTGTGAATTTCTATATTATCATCATCAGTAGCAGCATCCCACATACCGCCACTATAGCAAGTAGTCCTCAAATGAAAGGAGAAAGTATCATTTCATAAAAGAGGAAAATGGCTACAAAGTAGAAACTAGGAAGCGTTCCCACACCAGTTGTGTGTGGCCATTCAACCATTTTTTATTATAACAATTATTTTGCACAGCACGTTCGAACGCTCACTAGTATATCACAATTTCCTTTTTTATCGTTACCTCGATACTCTGCTATCGAGGAACATATATTTAGTGTGTAGAGAACCCTTGTGGATTAATGATAATGTCCGTCATATAACTTCGTCCGTTGAAATTTTTATGCCGTCTAGTTATCCCACAAGGCAGACGTAGAAGGAAGTGTATCGTTAGAGAAGGAAAATGAACGCTTCGCATTTTAAATGGGAAAATCAGAACAGATAGCAAAACAACGAAATTTGCTCCAGAAGTGTTTATAAATGTTACAACACATCTGGCTTTACACTATTTATTGCCAATTTACTAACTTTTTCAGATGATTGTTAATTAATTTTTTCATCGTTAGGACCATATTTGTGATCATTATTTTTTTCTGGAGCAAGGCAATAAAGTAGAGGAGCGTCTTTATAAATGTAATTTAGGAGCGATTTTCTCTCCACACTATATAGTAAAATTATAAGGACATATTTTCCTGATCGAGGTAATAAAGATTAAAGTTGCAGAAAAGTCATTTCCTCAGAGAAGGAAAAGTCTTGACAGTATCTTCTTTTTTTGCTACAATTCCTTCCTCATATTTCCTTAAAGAAAATCTCTCAGCAGCCGGAACATGTGAGATATATGTTGAGAGAGAAGAAAAGATTACAGTCGTTTCAAGACAATCTTTTCCATTTTGCCAATTGCTCCCACACAATCACCTGATATGGATTCACCCACGCACACACACAGGAGGCTTCGTCCCTGAAAATGAAAGAAAGGCTACATATACCTGTCAGATTTTCTGAATGGCGGCATCACTTTTTTTCTCGTCCTATTTTTCTCATCGAGATAGTTTCTCCAGTTTTTTCTCCTTTTCTCCTGTTCAAGTAGTAATATACTTGTTTGTGTGGTGGATATGAGAGGACAGACATTCGTCGGCAACATGTAGCGGAAGCGTAATAACTGGTGAAAGATGATTTGCTTCAATGAGTCACGGTTCATTTTCCTTTCCTTTTCCATATCTCTATTTTCTATTTTTTTCACAAAAAGAAATGAGTTTTTCTCGCTGCAGTACGCTTCACCACATAGAAGGTAGGAGGGATCATGAACGCTCTGTTAAAAACTTGTTCACTCTTGCTAACCACAATTTTACCGGTGACGTGCAATAATATTGTGCAGAATAGTTCATATGTCTTTCCTTTTTTTTCTTGCAATCTTAGTGCGATCCTTTTTTGGCATGTTTTTCCCGTACGGCTTCTACAAAAAACTGGAGACACAAAAAATATTTTCTGCAAGCGATAGCGTTCCTCCCTTTTTTGTCGATGTAATGACTCGAAAAAAAACAGACCATTTCGACATTACATTAGGTACACACTTATAGATCCTTTGTGCCGGGAACCGTTACATAAAGATACCTATCTATACAACAAGGTTGAATGAGGTGAACAAGCCTTTACACAATCATTCGATAAAGTGAAAGTAAAATGGAATCGTGAGTGGCTCTAGCCTAGAGCAAAATGACTTTTTGTGCACGACCATATAATATATAAAAACGGTGAAACTGTATACATGGGCTTCGTTGGATGTTGTGTCAGTTTTCTGAATAGATGATAGTAGAGGGAAATGTGTGCCAGTTCCTGTGCGACTTTACTGTTACTACTCCCACTTTTGTAAATGCATGCCTTATGTATTATTACTCACATGGAGGAAAAATTTTCTTCTTCGAACAGCTTCTCATTCAACGGCACCATAGATTGCTCAGTTTAGTGTAGCAATACGCTACTTTCTGCTCCACTTTTTTTCTTTTCTTGGGATGTATTTTTCCTTGTGTGTGCACGTGTATCTCTACCACTCCATCAGGAAGGATACAAAAAATAGATAGTGAATAAAAGAGGAAAGTGTACTGGAAGTTGTGATGCTCTCCTTTCCTGAACAACAACTCTACTTGCTAATAAATCTAAATGTACTCATATTTCAAATGGGACCTTGGTTGTCCGATTTATATAAATATGTACCTCATATAATATAAATTTTCTTGTTTTTTTCCTTCTCTTGTCTCCGTAGACCGATAAACTGTTGGACAGCAGTGAATCGGGAGACTTCCCCAATACCTCTTCCTTGATTTCTCTAGATTATAGATTTTCAATGGGATAAAATTATGTTTTTGTTCAAAGGGGAAAAGCAAGTTGTTTTCCAAAATCTATAAAGAAAGACGGGAAAACATCTCTATATTTTTGTTGGATCCAAACCCGTTTTATATGATTGTGTTTTAAGGGTTATCTACCGTGGAAATCTTTCCATCCTACCTGACTTCCCTGACTGTAGTCTTGACTTGATACAATTATTACTACTGCTGGGTAAATACAAAAAGAGAAGTGGGCTTGCTGTAATAGCCTTAGAATCTTTTGCCCTTCTGCAGTAACAGCGTGAATGTCCTTCGGGAGCAGGGGGAATGGGAATGCATCAAACATTCTCAAAAAGTAAATAACCCAAAAAGAACTCCCTGTCCATCTCCTGTCTATTTGAAGGAATATCAAAAGCACGTGAACAGTAAGCAGAAGAAGGTAAGGCTGGAGAGAGAAGGAAAGGACAGAAATTCAACAGAAATGAACAGGAGAAAAGGAGAAATTCACTCAGTCACTGAGGGGAGCTCTCATTCTCGCACATCAAAGACTTATTTGGGCTGCAATAGACGTTGCAGTTTTCTGTTCACTTTTTGAAAGACTTGCTAAAGTTGCTGAATCCTGTGTACTTTATGTTTGGTAAAAGGAATCGTTGTGCAGCCAAAATCGAAAAACTAGGATGAAGGTAGATTTTATGTTTGTAGTAGAGCTAGAGGGAATCGACCTGAAAGTCTCATTAGTCGATGCGTACCTAAGAAAATAATAGAAAATTGATCGCATTTGTATACATGCATGGAAAAGATGGAGGTGATTTTGGAGAGACTTGAATAGTCGTTCGTCGTCGTCGTCAGGTTTTAAAATTCACGAGAATTGTACATATCTTCAAATTCTATTTCACTTGATCTGCTTAAGCATTCTGAAGAAATGCTAGAGGAAGGAAAAACAAGATGAAATCCGGATTTTCCCCTGTACATTGATGTACACATACAGATTTTGTGTACATTTTTGCAGGGTGGTGAAAAGTTTTTTCACCAGCATTTTTACTCTCATCCTGCTGAAGCAGTCAACAATGCACCGTCCTAAAAAATCTGTCAAGGCGTTATACAAATAAATTGGAGAGCTTTCTCCTCCTAATGGCAAACTACTTGAAGTTACTTTATCAGGATTAAAGTTTTCTCCTCTTACTTGTCTCCAGTAATAATGACACGAAGCTCGGCACATGTATGAATGCACGCTGCCATGCACACAGTACATGGTACAGTAGGTACATACACGTACGCGCCGCCAGTCTAAACAAACTTTTACCATCCACCCAACATGTCAGTGGGATATTACCAAAATAAGAGAAAATTTCCGTCCTCGTTCCTTCCATCCAACTTACTTCCTTCTCCCTTTTGCATTTTTTTCCTTAGGTAATTTTTATTCATTTTTGTCATCCTTCCTTTCGTTCATCCAATTTTCAAGGGACATGGAATAAGGATCCTGGCAGGAAATAAGGAAGATGGTACACATTAGGTATACTCATGCGTGTATCTATTTTTTAGAGAAGAAAGCGCTAACCTAATAAGAAAAGAGGAAGGAAAGGTTTAATAAAAAAATTCCACCTTGTATTTTGCACCCTGTGTTTGACTTAATCACGTGCGACAGTTTCTCTAATAAGAACCAACACGAGAAAGAAAAATCAAGGGAGCATTCTCGGAAACTCAAGTGAGTGATTTGACTTTTTTTGAGAACAACGACCTAAGCTCGCCTTTTGTTTCGTCTATGAGGATGCGAGTTTCGTTGTTGGAAGAAAATAACAACATTCACATCACTCACCTACACGACCACTACTGTGTTACTATGTATAGTAGTTCCATCACTCTAGTTTTTTTTGTCGTGATGATGGCGTGCACCATCAAACAAAGGAAAAGACTAAAGTCATTCCGTTTTCGGGAAAACACAAAAAAGTCCTTGACATTGATGATGACGCTGCTTGCCACTTTTTTCTTCTCCTTTCTGGTAGCTTTCACATTAAAACTAAGAGAAAAGAAAGAGAAGTGAAAAAAGTATTATTGATGTGTTTGCTTTCTTTCCTTTTAACCATTTCATCTTCTTAGTTCATTCAAACAAAGAAGACGAAGGGGCCGCAAAAAACACTGTTTCTCTTTCTCCATCACTCTTTGACTTTTCCATGCCTGATCTTTCACTATTTACTTTGGTTGTACTTTTTTGTCGAAGGGTTTCAAGCCAAAAAAGTGGGAAAACAGAATGGAGCAGCAAAAAAAACCGAATGCCAATATGCCCTATAAAGCTACGTCTTTGTTAGGTATGTATACGAAAGTACAACCAGTTGTTTCAGTGGAGTGTACCGTAATGGAAAATTTCCTATATTCATCGAAACAAACTTGGAGGAGCAAGTAGTTCTCCTAAGTTTTCCTCTTGAAACCATACCCATTCAAGTTTATTGACCATCAGCCAACTTTCAATGCAAACTTTTTTTGTGCTGCGTTGTTCACCAACTTTTCCTTCTTTTGCTGTTCAGCAACAGTCGCAAAGCCAACAAGATGCATGAGTGTATGAGTGCGGTTAACTCAAGTTGCTTGTTTTCTCTTTGCAGAGCAATCAAGTGCAGTAGCGAAAGCAAGGGAAATTTTTACATTTTTTTCTGCTGGAAATAAGCGGGGACATTTTAAAGTTTTTAGGTCTGCGTTGGGTTCACTCTGTACAATGTAGATTTTAGATGACAGTCTCTTGTATACTTATTTGCTTACTGTAGCTCAAGTTTTGGACTTTGAGTTGAGGAAAGGGGGGAAATAATGGGTTTTATATAGATGTTTCAATTGTAGAGTTTTCATTTCTTCGATTCCACTCACTTTTAAATTGAGTTGCATTGCAATGCACTGCTCGATAGAATTGTGAAGGGAATTTTTGTTTGGTAAAATTAAACTTTCACTTTACTTTTTATGAACCATTGGAAAACTTTCATTTTAACGTTCTCATCGAGGTAGCATTTGCTTGGGACGTGAATGTTATTTGTGTGTGCCCTGCACAGTAGTGCACCAAAATTACTTGTGCATTTTCAAGACTAGTAGTAAGAGTTTCTCAATCATCAAACATACGTTGAAGTTATTGTTTTAGAATACTAACTTCACCGAACATACACGACAGCCAGTCATTCGTGGTTAACACATAATTAAACGACATCGGGAATAGTCAAAGAAAAATAAATAAGGAAAAATTACGACCGTAACTTCGTAAACACACAAGAGAAGTGAATTTTGTGTCTTTTCATAATGTTTTCTACTTCACTACACGCTAGCACGTCCAAACAGGGCGCTTTTCACATTGATCCCTATAATCCTTCAAATACTACATACATACAATCATCCAGATATATGAGATTTAGTCTTTTTCGTGAAATCTGTACGATGTAGACGCAATAAGAATCCGTTTTTATTCACAGAACAGTGCTGAATAGAATAGACCCTTTTCTGATATTTCATATTCTATTAACTTCCCTTTCTCTACGATGCATGTAACTATACTCTGCATGCCTGAATACCTTTCGGCTGCATATTTATTCATGGTTTGGCAGTACGTGTATACTTGAATTGAAATGCTATAATATGCTCCACTTTGTACAGTCAGCGAACAACAATATCTG
>JAHZNF010003657.1:0-13361 GCA_027744215.1 Troglopedetes dispersus | reverse complement strand
CAGCAGGTTGACTTCTTGCTAGCCATGTGTGTGCACCGCTGGTGTTGTGATTATTGCTACATATCTCGCTAAAACTTTTTTTCCAACTTGACAAAAAAAAATAATTTTTTTATTCGTTATATTACCTCCACCAAGCTTACTAATAACATTACCACCGGAGCCAATGCTAAATTACTCGCACATTAAAAAAGATATGTAAAGTAACCCATTTTTATGGCAACTGATCTTACGTGATTGTTATACATACACATGAGATTAGCGTGTTGCTCAACCTGAGCAAGTCACTATAACTTTACTTCTTACCACTGAGATGTGCATAATATGTGCATACATGCATCTGTGAACTATTCTTGAACTCGACAACATTCTATTTTCTTTCCTTTATCTCTCGCCTTTTGTTCTTTTCCTTTCTGGTACGAATCTGACAACATTTGAATACAGCGTTAACTCGATACGCTACTCTGACTTTTGCTCAAAATCTTCACTCGCAAAAGCCGGTACGTGGATAAGTGCGTGAGATGTGTGATTCATTCCTACTCTCATTTTTTTCCTTAAAAATGAGAGCTGCCTGCTAGCTTTGTGAGTACATATCTCATGACAGGTATAAAACCAGTCACTGCACTTTACTGATGTGACTTCCGAGAAGCCAAGCAGCAAAAACTAATAATTCCGTCCTACTATCATGCATGCCGCAAAAATTGGGTTCAATGGTAACGCATTTGGTGCACCCACGTCAAATGACCAACTCCTTCCTGTTTTTACTTACTCTATTTTTTCAGAAATTTCAACAAATAATATTTTTGAACCACTAATTGTCTTGGTTTTTTAAGTGGTATTGCCTCCGTTTTTTTCACAAATAGGTAAAGTCATTTTTTGTACAATGCAAAGGTGTATGCCTATCAATGTAACCTGTAACAATAAAAGAAAGGTGTTTCAAATATTTTTGTCGTCACTCCTGAAAGATTATTTGATGTGGAAAGTGAAGCCGTATTTGTGGGTTACCTATGTGCTAACTGCTTTCATGTGTGACCAGCATTTACTCAACACCATATCGGTATCGACATCGATAATCAAAAATTGCAATGGGTGCTCCTACTTATCATAATAACTAGCCAAACATGCATAAACTAGTTACAAAGCATCAATAAAATATCTTGTTCGTGTGCACCAAATGTGTCATTTATAAAATATTGTACAACTGAACGCTTTATTCCTCTCAGGTATGTACGAACTGCCAAAAAAACATGTTTCCATTCAAGTAAGATGTGTGGCGTGGCAGTGAAGTATGAAGCAATAAAAGATAAGGAACATGAACCTATTTTTGTTTCAATAAAGTCCCATAACGGGTTACGTTAATTTTTTGTCACAGAAAAATTGTTTAAGTTCATCATCCTTACGTAATAATCTAATATGGAATATTATTCCTCTTTTTATCGAAAATGATTGACTACGTACACATGTAAATAACTGAAACATTTAATAGAAATAAAGTAGTCTATATAATTATAGCGGTATTAGAAATTTAATTAAAATGTAATTCTTATATAATACTATTATAAAATATAATCATGTAATGTATTTACCAGCAGTAATAGCAAACATCATCATAGTTCAAACACAATAATTTTCTTGTGTGTCAAATGTAACCACGCCACATTTACTGTATTTAGAATATTATGACGGTAATAGCATTAGTCACCTTAGATGTCACAGTTTGCGCATTGTAATGCTTAATCTCACAAAAAACATAAAAGCTAAAACATTATTCTGGTTCACTCTTTCACGCACACTCCCGAAAACTAAACTGTCTCCGCTCTACAAAACAATGGCATTATCAAAGCTTTTCGTGTATGCAAACAATATTATTTTGCGCAAAAAATATTATATAACAAAACAAAGTTTATATTACAAACCGTTCTCCTTATTTATGCCCACTGCGATCATCATTAAGAGTGTCAACAAAAACGCAAGTTATTTTAATGCCCAAATTTAGGAAAGGATATGACTTCAACCGGCTCGCAACTTTTTTGGTGATAGCTACATACGTGAAACGTGCATGTGTAACAAACGTAAGGAATATATACCTAACAAAGAAATGATGATGGCAATAAAGCATGTGCTTACTTTTTAAGCAATGATCCCTCGAAAGTGCAGACTTTATATCTCATTAATTTCTGGCGAAAAATAGGCACAAAAAAGGAGATTAACAATTTGTTGTCATAATTATTTAAAACCCTGCAATAAAAAATATTAGCATCCTAGTACCTAGAGAGATGCTGCATTGCTTCTGCTACATAAAAAACTTACAGGTGCAATATTTAAATTTTTGATAAAATAATAATAATTTTTTAACCAGTAAATCACCATTATCACAAATTTGGTTTGTGTGGAGTTGTTAAAGTTTCGTGCTCACTCTAATCGAAACCAATCACGATCACCACCACCTTGGATAATAATAAAGTGGACGGACGCGTACCTACATGAATGCATATATTATCCAATAATGTTTGATGAGTTCATAATTGTTTGCGATTAGCCTCGAAATGCAAATTTTCCCAGTTGGTTATGAAACATTGGTATAATAACTGTAATAACACATATCCACTTCTCTTATACATACACGCATTATATATGATCACTGCAATTACTGTAGCACAAAACTACATACTTATAATTTTATCATCGTCATCATCATGAACGCGTCGTTCATCATGGAAAATAATTTTATTACTCGTAGTAAAAAATGATACATGCTATTTATTATCACTGAGTGATTCGGGTTAATCTTGAAATGCAAAAATAATAATTATATTGCAATAAAAAATCAAAATTCATTGAGGAAAGCTCATTTGCAAAAAGAAAAATATTTGTCTTTAGGAAGTCAAACGAAGACAAATGATTAGCTCTGCTTGTTAAGTAAGTAGCCACCGTGATTGTAATTATTTATTACTTTACAAGGACACATGGTCTTTTTCTGATTGTCACACTTGGCCCTCTCGCCATTGATTGGTTTCTCGGCTGGATTTGTAACGTTTTTTTGTGATGTTGTTGTTGGTGTGTGTAAGTGTGCTCATTGTTCATTACCCATTTCCATTTATGCATAAATAAAAGTTTGAAAATGGTTTGTGTGCCGAGCATGCCAATAAATCTGCCAACAAGGATATTAAATGTTGTACACTTGGACTAACAAAACAGATTCTTGTGTCATGTCTGTACGATGTATGTATTTTTTTCAATTGTTTTCTTTTTTTAAAAAAAGATCAATAATTATTTATCAGTACAAGTATTGCACCAAATAAAAAAAACTTGATTGATTGTGCGTAAGTTACCCACATTGCAAGAACATGTTCAGTGATGATGATCATCATCACCGTGTCGCGAGACCACAAAACGCTAAAGTTTCATGCATTATACAAAGCCACACCTGGAGTATCATATAACAATTGTGTACATACAATAATAATCGTAATTTCTAAAGAGTATAACTGTTCCCTTTTCTTCCATTAACAACTGTAAGTAGAATCCAAGTCATCCATCCAACTAACACAATAAACATCATCGTCGTCACCATAACCGACCGTAACGGAATCCTGCTATAACGTTCTGAATCACCAAATATACACAACGTACAAAACTGTGCATATAGAGATAGACACAGCGTCGTCGCCGTATCGTCGTTACCTTCTCAACTTGTCACACTGACAGACAAGAAAAGAATGCAGGCACAAAAATATAGTTTTAAAAAATATGTTTGTACCTACTCAAGAAAAAAGAGGCACTGCCTTTGCCGCAGGCGAAATTCTGTGCATCTCACATTAAATCTTGCACTCTATTTTTTTTCATACCGCAACCTATCTTTTGTCATGTCGTTGTTTCATGCTAGTAGTAGGCTTGGTTGGATGGAGGAATGTAGTATACATGCACAATATTGCACTAGTATTTTTTATTTAAAAAAAACTATCAATATTACTTATCTGTTTCAACAGGAATGTGCATTTTGCATGCACAAGGCACAAGCGTGCGTACATCATTACACTTCTAACTAACGACATAACAATATCAATCAGAAAATTGTAGTAATCATTGGAGTAGTCCTTCTCACTGTTTTTTTTTTCTTTTTTTTTTTTAAATTAATAATAATCACTTGAATGCCTTTTCACAGGTTTGTGTTTATAGTTGCATTCATGTTATGTGAATTATGTGTAGGAACATATGCGACACTGCATTCCTCCCATTCCAAAGTCAAAAGAAAACTAGAGTGTGTGAGTTGTCAAAAGTTGCAAACTAAATTGAAGAATGAATGGAGTGTTATCAAGGTATGCTACAGAATATCGTATAATAATATTTTAGTTCCTGTGACTCCCTGAGAATCCTAAATGAGCAGAACAAAAACTAACTTTATGTTGAGAGGAGAGTAATCCTTCATCTGGTCAGGTTGTCGTATGCAACACGCACATGCAATCGGTATGTTTCTTGTGTGTTGTGTGTCATGTCATGTCCATCTGTGGGTTTTGGGGCAACGTGTGACCTCTTGAGACTTAACAGATGGATAAAAAGGCAGGGATAAGCAACTCTGTTTGCTTCTAATGGTAATAATGATTGGAGGAGGACAACTTTATGTTGAGAGGAGAGTAATCCTTCATCTGGTCAGGTTGTCGTATGCAACACGCACATGCAATCGGTATGTTTCTTGTGTGTTGTGTGTCATGTCATGTCCATCTGTGGGTTTTGGGGCAACGTGTGACCTCTTGAGACTTAACAGATGGATAAAAAGGCAGGGATAAGCAACTCTGTTTGCTTCTAATGGTAATAATGATTGGAGGAGGACAACTTTATGTTGAGAGGAGAGTAATCCTTCATCTGGTCAGGTTGTCGTATGCAACACGCACATGCAATCGGTATGTTTCTTGTGTGTTGTGTGTCATGTCATGTCCATCTGTGGGTTTTGTTTGTGTGTCAATCGATGCAACTTATTTTTGAAGGTTGTGATACCAATACCACACCACATCGATGATAATGAGTGCCGCCTTGGTAAATAAGTTGATTGCTGGTGCTACCATTAGTTTCCGATTTTTTCACATTGAATGGCTCTTAAAGAACATGTTTATGGAACCGATGGTCACAACTCTGTGGATTTACTCGTCACACGACACTGGTGTTCAGTTGTCCCAACAGTTTGGCTTGTTTGCTAAATTTTCTTCATGAAAAGACAGTTTACATCAACGTTTTTTTGTTTGAAGTGTTGTTTGGCTAATTCCTATTGCGAAATCACAAAATATTTTTACGGGGTTGCTAAAAAGGATATTTTTTCATGTATTAAGCATTTTTCTCTTTTGCCGTTTAACTACTTTTGTCATTCTTCGCACCACTGTGACACACCACTTGACCGACGATGATGAGGAGGATGTTTACCTTTGAAAAAAACAATAGTAGGACATGTATGGATGACACGTTTTTTGTGAAATTCTCAATGGAATATTTTCCCTTTCACTATCAATACAGTTATCAATTTAACATTGACATTTGTTTGTAGAGTCAACAGTATTTCTTTCTTTTCGTCAATGAATCAATCTCTGAATGAAATTCGTCCTCATTCCATTCGGGAAAAAATAAAATCACAATTGATTCCACGTCGTACTACCACTTGCATTTTCATTATCATTATCATCATATCAGCAAAAAAAATTCTTTTAGAAGAATAGCCTCCTTGCCTTCGGTGTCCATTCCGTTGGGTCGCAGATTATAGTTACTTCTTCAGTTGTGGTATTCCATTGGACAAAAAATATAAGTAGAGAAGAAAGGAAGAGTGGAGTTTTCAAGGTGGCTCACCACAAAGAATGCGAGGAGGGGTGATGATGATAACCATAAAGTCGATGGTGTGTTAAAGGATGACAAATATTTTTTTGGTGTTGTCGAAAGGTGCTAAAATCACGTTGACTTCATGGATGACGAGGTTTTACTTTTTGCTCATTTGAAAATGACAGATGCGTGAAAAGGCAGAAATGATGAACAGAGCTTTATTAGCAGTGACGTTGTTAGGAATACTTCAAAAGTTTTTTTTATTATAATAATAAGCTTACATGGTGTTTAAAGTCAAAGCATTCATCAATCATCACATCGTCGGATTCAGTTTATCCTTGCACAAAAAAAATTCTCCATTCACTTACATGTAATTTACTTATACACGAATCAATAAAATAATCTCACTCGTTTGCACATACTTATCTTCACTTTACAAGCATACATACAGGAGAAAAGTGTGTACCTACATTATATTTCGTGTGTGAAATCACTTTAAAATATAATAATAATAATATTTTTAAAATGAAAGATGTGGTTTGTCCGTAGCTTTATGTTTTTGCTGCAGTATATATATTTATAAAAATATTATGACTCAGTCATCCATACATAAGATAATAGCCTAGGTTAAAAATGAGAGAATCAACAATAACAGGCGTTGTTGCACTTGGCATCATCAGTCCTAATTATATATGCACAGTCGAAGGTGAATGGAAAATTTGATTTCGTTTCACTTGTTGTCTTTATGGATGTGTGTGTATCCATAAAACAAAATTCTTTCGTTTAATAAACAAGGTTCTTCTCGTTAAATACGAATTTTATAACTGAAGCCACCGGGTCCTCCGCGCTGAAATGTAAAGAAACTAACGTCTTTGGCCGCTGTCGTCGGGGCGGGTTCACTGTTAACTCCACCGCCAACTGATCGTCCTCCACCTCTCACCAGGTTCGTGGACTGACTAGGTCCAGCTTTTAGCACAGCTCGAGACGTGACCGCTTCCGACTCAGTGTTGTACTGCGGAAGGGGTTCTCTGCTTCATTTTCAGAGAGAAAACAAATAAAAAACGAAACAAATTAAAATCGTTGAGCTGCAAATGCCTGCAATTGTAATTAGTCGTAATTAATTAATGTTCACGCGTTTCGTTTAAAGTAAATAAAGGGTGAAATATGAGAGTCACGATTTTTGAAGAGGTAGAACGACAAGAATCATTTTATTTGTAAATAATGGGAGGATGAATTGGTGAACACGCCTTCTCACACAACAGCCCACCAACATTTTTCATGCCATTTGTTGTAACTTATAAAAAGGAAGAAAGATGACTACAATATATTTAATCGTAATCGGGCTGATGAAAAAAAAGCTTCTAACTAGCTTTGTGACTTCAAGCCGCTGCTACTTTTATCATATAAATTTGAGCTACCTTTGCTTTTAGTGAAGCGATTGTTTTACTTGAGCGAGTTGTTGGTTGCCTGCATTTTAATGATGATGTAAAAATGATGTTAGTGTCTCATTATTGCTACATTTAGGATTTTCATGTGTGGACACACTACACACAATGGGGTTGGCGGATTTGTTTAAAACTGCATATAATGGGAATTAAAGGAGGAACAGTAAATGTTTTATTGCATAATCAAGAAATGATCTCCTTATAAGACGAAATGGGATGATCTCGTCTCTCTCTCTGTCGGCTCGTTTGAAATATCAAAAACAAAACAAATAAACCCAACAGCGCTTATTGTAGATAATACACATTGGTTTAAAATTTACACACATCCGCTTCATCTTCATCTTGATTTTGTAAATTCCCATAAAACTTGATAGGAAAAATTAGCTAGCTATCGTAAAAACTAATTCTAGCACACTATTATCTGCACAACTGCAGGTAAAATTTAGATTTTCAAATTCCTTCTGTTCTTGAATTATCACGGACATTCAGACAGACGTGTACACTCACTATGGCGTTCCCCGTAAAACATAGTGAAATCATTTACATGCAAAAATCTACGGACTTGCAACTGCGCGCTATATGTATGTTAATAAAAATGGAACTCGGTAAAGGACACTAACGTTTTTACAACTTGATAATGTAATAATAAAAATTAAAATATGACTGAACGAGCAACAATGACTTGCAACTGCGCGCTATATGTTAATAAAAATGGAACTCGGTAAAGGACACTAACGTTTTTACAACTTGATAATGTAATAATAAAAATTAAAATATGACTGAACGAGCAACAATAATATTGATTTTGTAAACGGCTTGTCAACCACGAACGTATACAGATATCACATGTGTAACGAGTGCAGGCATGATTTGAAAAATGCCTTTGTCGAGTTAAACAAAGCACAACGACGGTGGTGGTACTAACGGAAAAAAGGTAGATGTAAACATCAATATAAAGATAACATGCAATAAATCTGACGAATCAATAATATGTGAGCACACTTGAAATATAACGACTATTCATGGCGCACACATTGTAACAGCGCTAATAAATGCACATGTACACATGATCACATTATATTAGCATTGTTGTAAAAAAAATGCAAGTGAACACAATGGTGAATGCAACAAGTCCAAAATAAAACAGTGGAGTGCGCCACCACCACCACCACTTGTTCTGATTTTTTAAAAAAAAGGACAAGAATCAAAAGAAAGGAGGCGGCCGGAGATCTTTTATAAAAGCATTTTTTAAAATGTTGTGCTTGAACTTTCTGATATAATGATCTAATAATTTGCGGAATAGTACTAACTAACGCATAATCTGCGCCAAAACGTACGTGTAAGTATTTACATAACATTGACGTATCAGTTCCCCAGTCAGAAATTAATTTACATCAGGTTCATTTTTCATAATCAAACATGCCCGACTTGATGGTCGCATAAAACGCTGATTCCTTTTTGTGACCATTTTTAATGGGGCCGAAATCTTATAAAAAGTGTATCATTTTATTATAGACATGCACATGTGATCCTGGCTGAATAAATATGTAAATGTACTTGAACGAAGTGCATGAGTCCATTGTCATGTTTTCAAATAATTTAATTCTTTATATTATTACGCATTACCCAGCCAAGAAAAAAAATATCATGCTGATAAGATCGACTGAACTAGTCCTGGTGTTGGGGCAAAGCAAACAAATCATTATGTTCTTACTTCAATTTTTTTGGCATTCAGCTGCTAGCCAACCCTATTTATTATTGTGAGCCAGACTGACATTGTCAAGAACACGAGTATAATACGAAACGCTAAACGGATGAAAATTATGAAGTGCCCTAGTTTTTTATTTTCGTTCTTTTTTCATCTCTCCATTCAAAGCTTTTCTCTGTGTGCGTTGGCCTGCCCACATTAATGTTGTTCTACGACGAACATGACTAATGTGCAACTTCGCCGTTGGTGGTTTGTAAATCTGAAGAGAATTGCTCGTACAGAGATTTTTTTCGATAGGATGTAATCACTCAATCTATAGCATTTTTGGTTTCCACATTCCGGTCGTAATGACTGACAAAGGGTAATAAAAACAAGTGTTAATATTAAGAGAGGTCAATTTCATGATCCTTTTTTATTCTGTCGTAGGCAATATTCTTTTGTTTATGGTTATAGTATTATTGATCCTCATTGTAGGATTGACAACGACAATGATCATGAGAAGGAAAAAACGGAGCACATGTGCACTCTAGTCAATTACATGTTGTTGCAGGGTTGCGTTTGTGGCCACACTGCAACAAATATGGATGCGTGTGCTCAAACTGAATAGAGTTCATAGTCGTCGTCATCATCATCAGTGCAATTATTATTACGCTTGTAAACTACACCAGCACACGATTAGAGACGAAAGACATTGAGATTTAACTCAGCTAAAAAAAATTACGTGCACTTAGTTATAGCACCTGCCTCCATTCAATGCTGCATTATTATTACTACTTGCTAACTGTACACAGATCATGGGTTTGTTCACAACTGAGTAGGTACACGCAAGAAGTCAAGACAAAAAAAATAACATTTTTATACTTTGTTTGTACAATTGTGGCTTAATTATGCACCACCAAAAAGAGACATTTCCTGCGGGTGGGTAGTGCGATGCAACAACTGTCCATGCATTCTCACTCTCAGAGTTGGGAATGAGCAGCACTATTATAAAAAATGCAGGAGGTTGTGGCGTGTTATACATTTTTTTACACTCAAACTTTTATTGCAAGAAATCAACCCTATTATTGATCTATACTGAACAAGCCGACTACATGAAAATAAAAATCAAGATGGAGACCAAGCCTCAAAGACAACACGTTTACAGGGCGACCGATGAACCATTTTTTTTTCTTTGCATGTTCCCACTTGGCTCGTTTTTTTTCAGGTGCATTTCACTCAAGGCAAAGAACAAAGATCTTTTTAAACTTGTGCATCATTAGTGAAACTACAAATCTATAGTTGTGCAGTCTATCATCATCGTGATGATAGTTTGGGAGAGCACATTGTAGTTATCTCTGCTGCAGCATGCCATAATCATCGTAATCATAATGTAATAGACAAGTTCGTAAAGGACATATTTTAAGGGCTTTTAGTGAACTTACAAATCAGAAGAAAATTGCAATTGAACCGCTGCTGGTCTTCTAACTGATGTGATTAAATGGGGGTATCCCTACCAGCGCATTTATTGCTCTGAGCTTGTCACAAAAAAATGAGCTTATTTATTATTAATGTATTGGAATTGGAAGCACCTAGTTAGAAATTAGGTATGAAGCCAACTGCCTTTACTCGCGCTCACGCGTAAACCTATTTTTGTGTACAGACTACTGCAGAGATTTGTTACCCAACCTATGGTCTTTCGAAGGAAATGAAAACAAAGGATGAAGACAAAAACAGTGCTATGCACAAACTACATTGTACTAGACCCAAGGATTCCTTGGGTTATTGCAAAGGGCTACATTAAATGTGCATATTTTTTAAGAAAAATATAGCGTTGATATTTTCTACACTTAATGAGCAAATCTAAGTAAACTGATGAGGTATTGTTTTTGTGGTGTGGTGCACGACAAAAACTCCTCATAGATCCATTCAGCTAAAATGGCATTTTAGAAACACATAGGTGCGTTAGTTCTGAAATGTTTGAGAAATATTTTTTTTAGAGGCGCTTCGTCAAACTAAAAATATTTGTACTTAAATGTTAGGTAAAAATGGCACTAAATATTTTTGCACACACTGAGCGAAGTTGGTGAAGGACAAACGCTTCAAATTTAATGCGTCACTACCTCCTAACCATATTATTTTCGATAATGCGTGTGAGTCTAGAAGCCCGTCCCATTGTGTATCTTTATCACTTCGTGAGCAAAACAAATAGAGTAATATTTGGTTTTGCTCAGAGACGACTAGACAAATACTAATCTTTACTGTAGATTATATATAATATCTTTGTTTACTACGAAATAAGAAGAATGGAGGGAGAAAAGTTTTTCTTTCATAAAACATTCAAATTTGTATTTTTCCATGGCTTATTTATCATCAAGTAAAAAAAGAGAAGACAAATTGTTCCCTGCTCCTCTAATAGTATAATTTTCTGCGTACCATGTAATCTTTGTCACTTATGGCTTTTGTCGTAAATTTGTATGTACATTTTCTGTTCTTGAAGAAAAAAAAACTTTTGCTATTGTCTGCTGCAATGAAGGGTAAAAACGTTTAACTGGTGTAGTAAAACGCAACGTGAACCACAACTCAGTTTTATTGCTGTTTCTTTGAAGAAAGGGCTCAACCACCATTTAAAAGAGTAAGTCCTCAAGGGAACATGACACACGCGTTGAGGTATGTGTGTGAGCCAAGTTTTACGATGGGGACTTATCTTTCCATTTCTGACCATAAAAATGACGTTCAAAATACACACATTATACATAACCAGAGTATACATGCGGGTTCTCATTGTGAATATGTAACCATGTGAGTATAAGTGGATATCAATAAGTTGAGAAGGTTTCTAGATTTTTTTGTATTGTTTACCACTACGCAAACACATAATTGTATTTTAATTACGTGTACCACCACATTCCCTTTCTTTTCGCAAAAAGGAGCAACGAATGCCCCAGTAATTCAGTAAAGGTTTTTAAAGAAAAAAATGGAATAGAGATAGGGAGAGAGAGAGAGAGATAGAGAGATCTTCCACGAGGGAATGTGAGACACGACTACGAAAAAAATAATATATCATCACAATAATAATAACTCTTAGTGTATATAAATAAACACAAATAATAAAAATGGGATGATGACTGCAGAGTACACTTAAGAAGATTGACAAGGATTTTCTCACCTGTAGCTGAGCAATGGGTCTTGGTGAATCGCGGTGTTTTGCGATTGTGGTGGATTGTACGCGTTTAATTGAGCGCTGAAAGCATTGGATGGCAACTGAGGATTCGAGTTGAGGGAGCTCTGCCCAAAATTACGATAGTGCTGCGGTGGCGGCTGCGGATACTGCTCGCCCTCGTCATACACCTGAGGCTGCTGAATGTACTGATTTTGACCCAGGCCACCACTCAACGCTGGCTGATGATGATGATAGTAGTTATTATGAGTTGGATGGATTGGCTGATGGTATTGCGTAATCGGTGAGTAGTATCCTTGTGGTCGATGGTTCTGCTTCTGTTGCTGAAATATTGGCGACTGCAGATTGAAAATGGGACCAATTTGCGTGACCTGTCCCGGGTAGAACTGCCGCTGCTGTTGCTGCTGCTGGCCTTGCGTCGCTGGTCGCTGACTGGGTCCGAATGCTGGCCGAAATCCTGTGCTCCCCACCGTATTCGTCTGGGGAATGGTTCCGCCTTGATGGTAGGAGTGAGGCTGACGTTGATTACTGATTGCATAGTCTTTCGGCGACTGCAACTGAATGATCTGCTTCGGCCGTTGGAGTGGTGGCTGAATTTGCTGCACACTCCCAGAATTACCAAAGTAATCTGGTCTGACAGGTGTGATCTTTTCCTGAAAGTTTGGCTCATACACGTCACCTCCGTGAAGCTGCCCCTGGCCGTGCAGCTGACTGGTTGGATCGGGCAGTCCACCAGGGAAGAGGGAATGCTGCTGCTGCTGATGAGGATGATGAGGATAAATGGCTGCGGGTGGTTGGGTCTGTGGCACTGTCTGAGTTACTCCATTAGCTCCTTGGTAGTTGAGCCGGTTCTTCAGCTTGATTCGCTTTGGCAACACGTTGTAAATATTGTCATACTTGGGAGTGTTGAAATACGCCGTTTTTGCCGGAGCCTTCGTGGTCTTCTTAGGATAGTCAATAATTGTTGGATCATTGTCGTCGAGCACGCGTGTTGGATAACCGTGCTCGTCGTAGGGCGGCCGTGGAGTTGGATTATAGTCGTATTCTCCCACTTGCCCTTGCTGGGCCGCTTGCTCAGCGGCAATCTCCGCGAGCGTCTTCAGTTGGCCTCGCACATACACGTAATTATTGTTGTGAGGCTTGGGTGTCGAGGTTTTGATGACAACGGGCGACGTAATATGAGGTAGAGCAGTGGTCACTAGTGGATTTCCTGTTACGATCTGCTCTTGTATTGGAATTGACGATGGGGGTA
>JAHZNF010003656.1:0-18204 GCA_027744215.1 Troglopedetes dispersus | reverse complement strand
AAATGCAAAGTAGAAAACATCACCAGCGTGTTTATACAAATGAGTGGAGTAAACCAGCCTAGACTTTGAGGTGGAGGTTTCCTGATGTTTCTTCCATGTCTCTAGCTGCACTTCAAAGTCGAGCATAATATCGTCATTTCCCATGTTGCGAACTATTTCTTCTGTTTTGCCAACATGCTTGAGACTGTCACGGATCGATACGTGGCACCATTTCATCGGTTCGTAAAGGGCGTTTGGAAGAAGGACTTCTGAAAATTCCAACAAATGCTGAAACTGAGCTGGCCACAATGACTTGCTTTTCCTATGCTTTGCTTTGATGAGCTTCTCCTTGTCCTCATTCACCTCCAAGTGCGCATCACTACTGCTGGTGTCAGCGTCAACTCTGACGACTCTTCTGTCAACTGGTGCGAATGACGTCTCCATTGGCTTTTCTGCAGATCCTCTTCTATCCAACTGATTTATTTCTTTTTTCTTCATCATGATGATGAACAAGTTAATTTGGTGTTGGGAAATGAGTACAAAATCTCCTCTGAATAAGTTCAATTCTAGATTCTTCACACCTCACTAATTATATTTTGCCACGGCTCTCTGTATTAATCCAAACTGTAGTTATAAACACTGACTACGAATTATTGACGAATTGATAACACCCAGAAAAGTAATTAATTATCGAGAACTTAAAAAACTATGTAGCAAGCAGCAAATTACTTGAATCTATTTTTCTACATGAACAAAACAACACGTGACGACTGAGCTGCCTAGTGCCTACGACGAATACCAAAACAAAGTAGTCGAGTCAAAAAGCACCTATTTTCCCATTTGCACATCTTCCCTCCTAATGTATTAAGTAGCCCCAACACCAATACCAGTGTCGCAACTCAATTCTCAATCAAGTCTCAATAGTGTCGGACAAGTCGAAATACATTATCTGTACTTCTTGAAAGTTTCACGTAAAAGTTCACCTCTGGTCCTTATGACAGAATGGACGGCGTAATTAAAGTCGCATCTCGATTATTTTTTTAGCTGTATTATGTACTGAATTTGATTTTTCGCTCACTTCACTTTAGAGTCGAATTTTCTATTGCAAATTTGCAAATTGCAGGTAACCATCAGCCAACATTAAATAAGATTTACTTAACACGTAAAAACACTTAAATAACTGCACTGCTCAAGTACCAGAATGCAATAAGTTCTCAACAAATTAGCGATTAGGAAATGATGGTCACAATGCGCAATGCTCAATTTAACAAGATTACCTCTGAGGTTCTTGGAAATCATTTTCCGGAATTAATCAGGGTGAATACGAGGTGCAAACTTCATATACGATGCCAAAAAATAGGAGAAACATTTTCAACATTCAGTGATTTGAAGGAAAAGGCTGTCTTTTTAAAATGCTTTTATGCTTAACATAAAAGTGTTCTTTTGTAAAAAAAAATGAACGAGACTTGAGCCACTATTTCAGCCGCGAAAGTTACGTAGTGAAAGTCGAAATAATTATGTAAAGTATGTAATAATCGCTAGTGCTGGGCATTAACGTAAAAAAAGAAATGGAACAAAAAGTCGTAATTACCAGATGTGGTGTTCGTGTTCTCCGTCATTGAGTACGTGAATTCAGTATGTACCAGACAAAGTGAGTGGATAAAGCTGAAAAAAATTAACTAGCTTTCAGTTTCACCTACATGTCACGTTATGGTACATGAAGGGGAAAGTAAAACGCGATAGGCCCGAAGCCAAAAGACTGTTGGGTAGTAATGACAATGGTTTCAAAAACTCACAATAAATGTAAAAGCTGCGTTGTCACGTCACGTCACATGCTCTTTTCTCCGTTGCATTTTCCTCGATTCACTTTTGTGATATGAAAGGAACAGGCCCAAATTCTTGTACATGAAAATAAAAGTAAAGTGAAAGTTAAAAAAGAAAGTTTTCTTTTGTGGTCGTTCGTGTACATTTCGTTTCTCCGCATTCACTTTTGTGGCCATTTTCTCTTATTGATTTAGTGAAGAAACCCACGGCTTTCTGATGTTGTGGAGCCACGTGTCACACGGTAATTTTTGAAATATGACTGGCACGCATATAGATTTGACGTGGAACGATGATTACACACAAAAATTGTTGCACACCTGCTGATTATAGTTTTCTCCGACCATTGCGCACACACACGTTATGTTCATTACTCGAATCACGTAATAATCTAAAAAAAATATGGCATTCTTTTACGTGGGTAGTGTGTGGGAGAAGAAATTACAGCGTTTATGCCACATGTTTAACGAACACATAAAACATAAAGATATTATTTTGTGCCACATTCACTCTCAAAAAAAATATTTTTTTTCTGACTCCTGATTGCACACCCTCCCCTCCAACCAAACATGTATTTTTTTTCTGGGTTTCCGTGCCACAATATGCGGTACATGTTCGCGTGTGTGTGTAAATATGCATGTACTAGTTCAAAATTCAAGAGCAGTGACTATAGAGTGCTAGCTAACCAGCTCTGGAGAAATATGAACGCACGTGTCAATTTCTCTTTTTCGGGGCGGAGCAGATTTGATCACAAGATCTTGGGTTAACTTGTAGCAATTGCGAACACTGGAATATTTTTCATCAAGATAAAAATCCTTTCATGAGCAATAATATACACTCAAGTGACCAAAAAATGAACGCGATAATTCACAAATTGAACCATGATAATATGATATAATGTACTATAACCGTGTAGCATAGTTCAACTGTGGTAAACGATTCAACTCTGCACAAAGGAAAAAACTATTAACCTCTTTGTGACTTTTATGTATAATTTACTTGTATTAATTGAGACTTGAAGTGTGTTATCAAAGAGAGTTTTCAACTTTTGAAAAATAGGCACAAAAACCTCTTGAACATTTACCAGTACAGTACAGTTTCCTTTGTGAACAAGAGCGTGTCCTGTGTGTGCTGTGTAGGGGTATTGTGAAATGTAATTTTGCTGTTTGCCACAGGTTCAGTGCACGGCAGGATTTGATGACGCACAGAGCAGATGATTAGGAGAAAGTGCAAGTAATTAATGGAATTGAATGGAATTAACCAGTAGGCAAAATAATGTAATTTATGGAAAATTCATTAAACACCTGACTACATTCCTTCAAAAGCTCATGCACTAGTGGAAGCATAGGCAAATATTCATCCAGTTAATTTGCCCAGAATTGTACACATTCGAAAATCAACGCTCTTTCGTTCCTTCTCTGATTGTTATTCTTATCTCATCTTATTATCCTCTCTGAGCTTCCAGTCCTCATTTGCCAGCCTTCACACACACAGGAATCCGCACCACGTGTGTGGTCCTCCTATCCATGTCTTCGACTCTGGCATTTTCACTTGCAATAAAACGTGTAAATGAATGACAGCAGTTTGCATTACCTTCCGCAAGGCTTAGCACACATGTACGATTCCCTGCATTATAAACTGGCTGAGTGCCCACGACGTCCGTGCATTCTCTCTTTTCCTTTCACTTCACTTGCCTCATTTTCTCTCTTGTTTCATTATAGTGGAAAATTTAGCGTGCCAAAAACAGGGGAAAGCAAAGGAGAGTAACGGAGTGAGCATACCGACCTGATTGGGTAACATTGCTTTCCATTTCGTGCCATAAAAGTACCTCGGAGGGAAAAAATCTTGAAATTGAGATAATAATGCATTTGCATATGTAGAGGAAAAAACGAGTTGACTTCAGTTGAGGATGGATGGAGAGTAATGCGGAATTTATCAAATATTTACCATTTCAACATCACTCCTCTTAGGTTAGGATGTTCTTGCCTTCTCAGCAATAAAAAAAACGCAGGCAGGAGCAACGTACTCACTCAGTGTGGTTTTTTATTTCGTGTAAAATTGCCAGCTCTCTCGCTGCAGCTTTGAGTTCACTGTAATGTAATCCATACACATAATATTGATACACATTTTTCTCCGCATGTACACACACTCGCACATCTACTCTACTGACTATGAATTGACTCATTTTCACAGTGAACCGCACTACCAAACTTTGAGTCAGACAGTTCCTGTGTGTACACAACTGACTTCTTTTCCGAGTTCGTTTAATTTTTCATCAGTGTAACTGGCATCGATGTAATAATGTGTGTACACTCCTGCCTCCAGTCAACCTTGTGGATTTATAAATACCTATGAGGATACAACAGTAAGCTCATGAACCCATAAAGAAACATTCTGCAAAAAAAGTCGGGTGTACAAAAGCTCTTTTTTGTTCGCCCTTTCAAACATTTTGCCCGTTTCACAAAGGTTTTCCCTCTTAATTTAAAGCATTAGTAGACACTACAGTTTCCCATTATAATTTTGCATTAGGTACCTAGTTAGTTAGCTGCATGCGAGAGAATGAGTGAGAAGCAGGATGGATGTGTCCATTATGAACAAGTCGAGGTTAGCTCTCACTTGGATATCAAACTCGATTGTTTCCAAGCTTTTGTTTTTCTCTTTCTGTCTCTCCCTTTCTACCTTGTTTCATGGTGTTTCCACAGCACTCTGCTACAGTTCTTATCATTATTATATCATGGTATCCATTTCCCCTGAAGTCGGGACGGGCCATCATTTCCATAAAATTGCATGAAAAGCAATCGCTTTCCTTTCTTCTTGTTTCGGGCAAATGAAGCAAGTAACCTAGATTTCACCAAAAATAAAATCCAGGCACAGTTTCATTCAATGGCCCCGTAAAAGGTACGGATTAGGATTAGCCTAGGAAGTGGAAGTGAACTACAGAAGGGGAGATATTAAGTCGACGAAAATTTACTGTAATGAAGGCCTATCAAGCAGTTCATGAGACGAGTCTAAATGCTCTCTTCTCTAGTTTGTGGAATCGTGCGATGATAATGACAACGATTGTATTAGCGATAGGGAACCTAACCAACCGGAAAAAGTTTCCGGATCTTTGGTTCGAAAATCATTACTGCAGTACACACATTAAAAGCATTCATTTATGATCAGAGAGGAATGGAGACACATAAAAATAATAGATTTATGATTATACTCCAACGTTTGGAAGCCTCGCCAAATATTTACGCAATTTCCGTTTCGCTTGAGCTCTGTATCTCAGCCAAAGAGAAAATCCATGAAGTCAAGTGTGTGGTGGACATTTCTGTCCACCCAAGAGATAACTCATACTTGTGATACTTATGAATACCGTAAGCATAAAAATAACGAAGCTAGTCTGCCATGATCTAATAAGAGTAACAATCTGACATGGTCTTTTTCTTGGGTTTTATTTTATTGCCTTATTTTCATCCCAAAATAAAAGGCAACAAAGCATACTACTTATTGTTTATACAACTTGTCCAGGATAAAATTGCTAATATTGTATGTGGATAAAATGAGGTTACATGAGCAACTTGGCGTCCTATTGTCATTATGCCAAGCTTCATATAATGATATTGACCTGCCCCATATTAAGATATGCTATTGCGATAAAAACGGGTCATAGTAATGTGAAACCCTACACGTTAGCTCCATCTAATAAATCCTATTTTATTTTTTGTTCCACAGGAAAGCAAGATAGCCGCGAAAGTCTGGGTCTTTGTAACCTATGCACTGGTCATCATCGTCACATCCGTCGTACTGGCAGTTTCACAGAAGAATGACTCACTCTTTCGAAGCATGACGATTAAGATATTTTTATGCTACGCTGCTGTCGACTTTATCCTCTTGCTCTACTTCCTATGGGTCATAATAGTCTACGTGAAAGAGGCCATCGATATGCCCGGGTTGTAGTCCAATAAACGCGATCTCCCAAGCAAGAAGAAAAAACAAGATGATCCACTTTCAAAGAAGGAACCAGCAACATACAAAGAAAGTGAGTGGAGCAAAAAAAATCATCTAAATTTGACAACAATAATAACACAAGGCAGAACAATGCAGGATGATAACACTAAATGCGGAGCAAAATATTTTCATGATGAATGACAAGAAAAAACAAGAGAAAATCAGGGAAAAAAAGAAATGAGGCAAATTGCAGCAACATAAAGAAGCAAATAAATATGACAAATTTCCATAAAAAGGAAGTTGCGTAATTTTGAAAGTTTTTTCGCTTCCGTATTTACCATCTTGAGAAGAAAAAACCAACTCATCGAAAACAAAATAATAAAAAACTTGTCCCGTTATTGCAGTCAAGCAAGGAACATTTTTAGAAAGAACAAAAAATGCAAAGAAAGTTATGTTTTCTTTCGCTTTCCAGAAAATTAAGAATACTTCTTTTCCAAGTGGAGCAGAACATGATAAGAAAAAAAAAACAAATTTTATAAGGGAGGATAAACACCATCATCATTTCACATGCAGATTAATATGAACAAGAAGAGAAAAAAAAACGAAGACGAAAAAAAAACCATTCGCATCCCAAGTCAACTACACTCAAAACGTAAATAATCGCAGGAAAGAAAAAAAACGAGGGAAGAGAATGGAATAGTAATGACTGCCTAAAAAATACACAGTTCTTTAAAAAAAATACTTCCAGTTTCTCCAGTAGCATTATTTCTTCAAGTACTACTTCAACACAGAAAAAAAAACAAGTATTACTACGCATATTATAAGGTACCTCACTTTTTACGCTACAATAAAATAGCTCCACTGAAATTGCAATTTGAAGTCTACCAGACCCACCACTCCGTCTATTGAACAATATGTAAAGAAAAATAAACATGCAGAACATGTTTTCTTTACAAAAAAAACCAAGAAGAAGATGCAGGNTCTATTGAACAATATGTAAAGAAAAATAAACATGCAGAACATGTTTTCTTTACAAAAAAAAACCAAGAAGAAGATGCAGGAAAATAAAAGACCTATCTCGGTGAGATCAGCAGAGAGGCAGTGAGCAGAACCACAGACAAGCATCTCGGTGTTGGCTTGACTGAAGAGTAAGAAAAAAAAATGCTTGATTTGTGTACGACATGCATATAAAACTACTCGAGTTCCTGATGACGACAATGACGCATCATTGAATTAAGGGGAACAAAAAAGGAGTCAGCAACAAACAACACACAAGAGAAAGTCAACAAACTCATTTCTTCCTTCAAGGAACTAACACGGTTTTTATATCATCCTTACCGCCGTCATTTATTCCCGTTTCATCAGGATCGGCAACCTTGCCACATCGTTAGGAAGCGTTGCATGCAACCCTTTGGATCGTGCTGCCCTCCCGCTAATCAGTGTCACTCAACTGTGAGCAAATCAGACATGACAGTTTTTACACATTTTCTCATGACTTTTCCCTTCTTGTACTACTCATAAAAGGGAGGAAGCAGCAACTTTTTTGTGTGCCATTTATGTTTCTTGTCGCATCAGGATCGACAAGCAAGGTACCTACTCGACATCCCAGAGAATTCTCTCGAGAAGTTCATTGACAACTACAGGAGTAAATTTTTTTTCCCTTCACTGAATTGGAAAAGTAAGAGGAAACACCGCATTGATTTTTATCTATTCACAAATTGAGAAAAGCCAACATTTTTCCTTCGTCTTCTTCCAAAAAAAAACTCGGGTGATGGATGAATCTCGCATGTTGCAATTTCATATCATTTTATTACCGGACGAAAATGAAATCCTTTTCCTCCCAACCCATTCACAAATGAACCGTCTGCGCTGGTGGTGACAAAAGATGAATGGCCCCTTTGAAATATGCTGCAAAGGAAAATGTAAGAAAATTACGTGTCTACTTTAAAGTTCGGGTTTATATTTGAATAGTTGTTAGTAAGGTAAGGATACTCAAGCAAAAAAAAATCGTTGAACTTTGTATTAATTGGAGGAATGCAAATCTTTCTAGAGTGGGCAAAAACTTATTATTGGTAAGAGCCAAGCGTTATATTCTACCATATTTTATACAAAGTGTGTACTTGAAAAAAACTTTCTTAGGTTTTGCATTACCACGTTACATACATAAATCAGTAGGTATAAAGTAGTCCTCTCATAATTGCAGACCTTTTAAAATGTAGAATCTGTAGCCATACAATTAAGTTAGATGGAAAGTTACCACCTTTATTATTAATTGATCGCGAGTCATTTCAACACAAATTCAAGAAGAAAAAAAAACGTTTAAAGTTTGTAAATAAATTCTCTATAGGCCTTAAAAATTTTAGAATGAATTTAATACAACTTTACTCGAACTCCGTACAATACGCTAAGTAAGTAAATAAGAACTCATTTATTTTTTAACAATGCAAAAACTAAAAAATAAAATTGAGAATGAAAACAAAAGCGCTTCCGGAAGAATATGAACACAAAAAAATGTTTCATGAAGATTTTTCAACAAAAAAAAACTCGTGTTTTTTGTTTTTTTTTACACAACAATACTGAACGAGAAGTTTTTTTTTAATTGAAAAGGAAATCAAGCAATACAAGGCTGGTGGTTATTTACGGTTTTAGGAATGAATGATGTTCTCTGAAGAAATGCAAATCAAGAGAAGTTTGAAGAACCATATATTACTGAATACAGCACTCAAAAAATATATAGCTGAAAGTGTACAGCACTTTTCCTATACAAAAGTACCTAATTACATTAAAATAAAAGTTTCTAGCGAGCAAAAGAATTTCAGCTTCCGAAACTTATTCATTCGATTTTACGGAATGACAAGAACGTCCTTGTAGTCCTATTTTTAGTATTGTTTCGGACAAAATTGACCCCACCCAGAACCAATGTCGACTCTATTTTTCCTTACCTTTGATGATAATAATGATATTTTCCCTTTCACGATCATGACGATCGCCATTCTGACCTTTTTTGTCATTACGCTTGCTTCCCAATTTTCTTTCGTTCCTTGTGAGAATAAAAAGTGGAAATAAGCCATTATATTATGCTGACGAGTACAACTTGAGTTGAGAAAATACACACAACAGCCGCCGCCGAATTTGCATTATTGTACTTTTATGAAGAGTTTGATTGGTGGTGGTACTCCCACCGTAGACAGGTATTACAATGCTTTCAACCAATTTTGTATCCAGAGAGAGGACGCATTATGCAAACATTTTTGCTCCCCCATTCCTACAAGAAATTACATTTAAATTGGCATGCAGAAAAACTTTACTCCAGCTTATTTTCATCCTATGGAACAAGAGTGTCCACAATCCTCGTGCACACACTTATTTTACTCGTGTGTACGGGTTTCCCAAGAAGTCCTCTTAATGCGGAAATGATGATATAAAATAGGCAGCAACTTCAATGTAAATTTTTCAAAAGGAAAAAAAAGAGCAAATAAAATATTACTTTACTTCAGTTATTATAGGTTGTACGGTAGGCATGCTCTTGGGGTGGGCACTGTAGTGCAGTGGTGGAGGGCTGTTAGAAACATCGTGCAACAAACTAGGCGCATAACATTTACATACATTTTACATTTTGGGAAAATGTGTGTCATCATCAACAAAAAACAAGAGTAGAGTTCAGTTAGAATTTTTCCTCTTCTCTTAGATTAGATAATAAAAACATTCCCTTTTATTTTCTTCGTTGTTTGTTTTTATATTTTCTTGGGAATGAAATGTAAATGGAAAAAAAAATATTGTGGAGTGGGTCGTGAAAAGGAAAAAAAGGGAACACGAAGGGCAAGCATAGCACAATTTTTATGTGCTTTGCAGCAAACTTTAAATATGCAAGCAGAGGAAAAGTGAATTTGCTTTTAAGACGTTTTTTTTGCTGCTGCTCGTGTCGTCCTATTTATTTAAATGCACATTACAACAAGCGCAAAGTACGTACACATTGGCCAAGTCAAGCTCTCGTTTGGTGGAGGAATTGAGTCGAGGAGGAAAAGGGAAAACATTATTGTATTGCTGTGTGTACAGCAAAAAAAGTTTTTGCGTCGTTTCACGTACATTTTCTCCTCGAAACTATTTACATTCGCAAGAAAATAAAGGGAAAGTGAAGGAAGTAAACTGCTCTTTTGAATCAGCACAAGTGCTTCAAGCACACAATTCCATTTACTCCATAAAATGAGTAATTTTCCCTACCATTTTATCAGCTCGCTTTTGAAGTGCCACCTTTTGTACAAATCAAAATACACTCCTCCAGAGAAAGTGAAAGCGAAATCCAAGCATTTTAATGGAACCCAAGAAATACGCAAACCAATATACAGCCGTGCCTTTTAACAAGATTTTAAAAGAAATTTCTCACAGTTTATTCAGTTATGCATTTTTAAAATTTTATACTGATAGTGAACTAATTTTTTTGATGCTACGTAGTCCAGACCGTTTTTATACTTATTTTACAAGAAGCTTCTTCCTACAACCAATAACAATTCTTTTATGTTTGTCCATACTTCTGTGTGTCCACTTCCATCAACTTCTTTGTCATTCGCTCAAGAATACGTTTAGACTTATTAGTTTCAAATTCATGCGAAGACAGAAAAAGCTTACGTGAAGGAGAGCACGCTCCTTCTCCCTCGGAAAAGAGGAAATCAGCTAGTCACCCAATACACACAACCTCGGGCATATTTTCTTTGGTTTCCTATTCCTACAACGTTTTTTGGGTACATTGCTAAAAACAAAACATAAAGAGAGAGAGAGAGAGCCTTTAGTCCTTGTTTGGGAGTGAACCGGTGAAAGTCGAAACTTTTTATGTATTTTTGTTGTTCGAAAGCTTTTTACTGACTCTGCTCGCTCGTCGTTCTTTTATCTTGTCGCTTCCTTCCTTCTACTCTTGTTTTTAACCGAAATTCAACTCCACCAAGCTACACTCAATATACATATTTGCATAATATTATGAGGACATAAGTTTTTTTTAGTAAAAGGGAAGCTCAGTCTGCGTGAGTCAAGTTGGATTATAAAACGCCGACAGACACACAAAGAGAAAGCACAGTTGTCAATTTCGAAAGAAATTACAACAATAAAAAAAGATAATATAGAAAATGTGGAAGCCCACACACTCAAAAACACTCCCTGCTTCAATAAAAGATACAAAAAAGGGAGGCCTTTTAGCGAGAAGCTAAAAAAAGGAACTTCTACGTCTGTTACTACTACTACTCCTCTTTGTGTTGTGCATATTATGAGAAAAAATGGAGAAAGTCGCTCTTTTCTCTTCTGCTTGTGTAACTGCTTATATTCTAAACGGCTTTCTTCCACTCATGCATAATCTTACAGACACAATGCGAAGGAAATACAGAAAAAATTGATGGGAACATGAAAAATATCGATTTAGTAAAGGAAAGAAAGCATTTTATTCCAAACCTGCTGGTGAAAAAAGTGAACACAGGATTTTCTTTCTTTTAAGAGTCAGCCAAGCATTCTGACAATTTAACTTGATTTTTCCTTTTTCATAACAGGAGAAAATCGAAGAAATCTCATTCAGTGGTTGTATGTATTTTAAAAAAGTTATGCTATTTACAACATCAATTCGACGGAGGAACGTGTGAAAAGGAGAAAAAATAAATATAAAGCATTCTCGGAGGGCTAATGATATTATTGAATACATTTCAAAAGCATGACTTGAATTCTCTCATCATAATTGACGCCCTTTGAACAAGAAAGGAGTTCGGATTTCCCGAGTTGGCACCAACTATTATTGGTCAAATTGGGGTCGTGTATTGTATTTTTAGTATTGTTAACAAATTCAGGCGAAACTTAAGTTATTACTGGTGAGCTAATAGTAGATTGGAAACAGTTTCCACTATGCCCTTTCATCCGGTTATACAAGTCCTGGTATTTTTAGCTCACGGGAAAAATGATTTCGCGAGAAAAATTTACCATGAGATCATATAATAATATAATGCAATAAATGGCAAACTGGAAGAAGAAATGACACGAATCTACTATATTTGCTCCAAACATGATTTAGGTACTAGGTAGGGGAAATAGTACAAAATTTGTAGTGACGTCTATTTCCGAATACGCATGACTCATAGTCATTATCACTGTAAAGAGGTGGCTGGCGTAAATTTCCTTGATTTCAACTTGCCCGTTTTTAGCAAAATGCAGGCAAGAAAGGTAATTTAACTTATCAAGAAATTTTTATCTAAAGTGTGTCATTCTTCCAAGATGGTTGCTGGACATCATCTGGAGCAACTATTGATACTAAGTTCCGGAAAATTCCAATATACCTTTTCTTGGAGAAAGTCATTACATCAATGGGTATAGGCCTTTTTTATCAGCTGACCAGCCAGACCAATGTGCATTTCTTTGAGTCCAAGTTGATTCATGTCTGAAGCCAATTGAAAGAGAAAATGCAAAACTGCGTCCATAAGGGTGGCCGCATGAGAGAATCAAGTCAAGGTCCTCCTCAATGAATCAGTGAATACAATGACTGAAACTGACGTCAGCGGAGAGAAGTACACGTCCCAAGAATAATATTATAAAAAAGTGCAGCCGTTAGTTTTTAAAACTAACAATTCTCCCTTTATTTTTTTGGGCACTTTAGTAATAAAGATTTGTAATTTGGTTCACACAGTGCCTTTTGATTGAATTTTTTTATTCCGAAAAGTGAGAGAGATATTATTGTACGTCAAGCAGCTTTTATTTGCTACGGAGAATTCCATCTGTTCTTTTCTATCTCACTGGCCTTGCTTTGACGATGAAGATGCTTCTTAATCTCGCTCCCACCCAAAAAAATTATTATTATTAGTGCCGTGTCTTTTCTTTTTTTCTCAGTTTCGTGCAATTTTCAAGTGGGTGGAAAGTACAGAGAGGAGCATACTGCATCTACAAAGAGGAAGATGTATATCTGCATACATACAAATGCGAGTGCGATTTTTATTTAGTTTTTTTTTTCTTTGCTTGGAGCAATCTCCTTCCTTTCTGGGGATTCTGCAAGCTCTTGATTCTCAAGTTTTCCTCTCTTACCTTCTTTCTTACAATATTTTTTTGACATGATGTATCCACCATTCTATTTTTATTATGCTTTCTTTTGCATCATCTGAATGAGAAAAAAATGTGCTCTTGACTCACTGAAGAGTAAGTAAGAGCAGCCCTTTCCTTCGTCTGTATTGATAAAGCATTATGCTCGCCAACTGAACCAAATCCACTTGTACTACATAACCAAAAGTATACATTTTTTTCATAAAAAAATAGGAGAATCTGCTCACTCGCACACGATGAGAACATCGAGTGCAGACGCACACGTTCCAAACGTAATTTCCAGCAACCGAATCTATACTACATTTTTTTGGAAAGGAGAAGAAAAACTCAAGATACGTGGCATGTGTTACGTACTCTTGACTCTGGTGCATGTTTTCCAGATAAAAATGTCAAGAACAAAAAATTTGTCGACATCAAGTGCACCACTCTCCCTAATCTATATACGGAAGGAGTGAGTACATTCTCTTTTTATAAATATGGTGGCTTATTTTCCCTCCATTTCTCATCAAGACTCTCACTACACACACGTGCGAGTGAGTGAAAAGAGAGAGAGAGAGAAAGAGCAAGTGAACAAAAAAAAACAGACAAATTTATTATTACAAAGTCTCTCGAAATAATATTATGGTATTATTATTAGGGACCTTCCTACCTCAAACACTATACGTGTTACATATACACTTGACAGTTTGATGTTCCATCCTAGAAAAAAATTGAAACCTAACCTAGTCAACGCTCACAATTAGCTTTTCTCCTTCCAACTCCAAAACTACTTTATTGAATTATCCTCGACGAGAAGTCATGTCGTCTCCTTTCCGCTCCTTTCTTACTTACTATACACTCATTCATCCGTAATAGTCATATTGTTCCTTTCGTCGTTCGTACTACAAAGTAGGATAGAATGTAATCATAGAATGATAAGTTTGACAAGGAGAGAAGTGGTGTAGAGAATTTTTTATACTTCGCATACATACATAAAATAGACGTAGAACATTCCAAAAGTAATTTTACTCTTGAACAAGCAATTTTTTGAAAATATTTAAAAAAGTTAGATGAAGAAGGGGACGGAGTGAAATAATAAATAACTTAATATTCTTGCTCAGAGAAAAGGAGAAAATGAAAATCTGATTACTCTTTTCTATAGCTTATATGTAGGTATAATTGATGGAATAAAATTGGGTGTGTGCATGGGCTCTGGGTTATCACTTACTCGGACGACAATTTTACATGAATTTCTGTCTTCAACTGACTAGCTTGTTCTTGGTGAAAGTCATGAAAATATTTTTTTCGGTTGAGGGTCAACACAAAAGTGAAAGCAAAAAAAGTTGGATGAAGACTGAAATGGCAAGCTGTTTATCGTTACCGTAAATCTTTTCGATTCCTTCAATTTTTGCGATGCGTCTCTAATAACGTAAACAATATTTTGAATTTCGTGCTGAAATAAGTAGTTTGATTTAGCTTATTAGATCGTCATCATCATACATGATGAACATAATATGAAAAAGCCATGGGTTCAGAATGACGCTGCCGAAAAAAGTAGCTAAAAATTGTCCACTTCAAAGATAACGATAACTGAACAAACATGTCGGATGTTTTTCTTCAGTTTCACAATAATTTTTTGAAACTTATGATGTACTCGTTTTCTTCAACAGAAGGCCTCTTTTGTAATTGCCTGTCTAATCAAGAAAAACGATAAAATGACTCTGACTTCAATAAATTAGCAACAAACTCATTGTTCTGTATTTCTGAACAGTTGTTACTACATTACAGTGTAGATTACTAGTTCATTAGTTAGACAACTTAAATTATACTATTTATATACGTACTAATCTTAGTACTAAATGTTAATGTGGACGTGTTGCCGAGTTTTTCTGTGTGACCGACCGGACGAGAGTCTCAAAATAAAAGATAAGATTGCAGAGCTGGCTTTGCAATGTTATATGTATTTTATATTGGATGAAACTATTATTATACTAAAAAACAATTATATTTGTCATTGTGTTAAATCCTAGTGTGTAAATACAGCCTACCATGTAAGAACTAATTTAACAAAAACAGCAACAACAATAAAAATTTCATCTAGCCAATTTCATAAATAACACAAAAATTCCATCTAGTTTTCAATAGACAAACATTAAACTGTTGATCTGCAATAAGGAAAAATGGAAGGACCTATCTTTAAAAAAATATGTGTAATTTGTTCAATGAAAGAAAAACAAAAAGTCTTATCGTTCTTGTTGTTGTTGACTCATTCATCGTTCAATATCTCTTAAATACCTTCAAAAGAAGAAACATGTTTCACTCAATCCAATTTTACTCTGTATAACTTAGTGCGTTTGTCCGTGTGTACACAAAAAAAACCTAAGACATATAAAATATATATCTTGTGTATTGAACATGACATTGAAAATTTTAAAAATAAAACCCGTATTAGTAAAAAAAATGATTAAATGTAAATTGAAGAATCTCCGCTAGTGACATTTCCAACTAAAAGAAACACCTGAATTTTATTTTTTTGCTCCTTGTTCGATTCATTCATCCGCTGAACGTGGCGAAAGAATCAATTTCTTTGAATGGATTCCTCCAGTTTGTGGACATTCCACTGTATTGTAAGAATAAAATGGAGTTCTACCATGGTAGTTGTAGCTGCTGAGATTGAGTAGTTGTACATACGTATCTGTATCCCTTGTGGGCGACTTTTGTGCGCGGGTAACAACATTGATTGAATGCCCTATTTAGTGATATATAATATACACAATTCTATGTATCATAATGAAATTTGGCCTGTATATATATGTCCCCCGTATAATCTTTATTCTGTTTATGTCCCAACAGTATTTATTGTGAAGTAAAGAATATAATAGAACATTGTTACACAACATGCCGTATTCACTTCCCCACCCACCCAGCACAGGTACGTATTAAAATATAATAATGTTTGTTAATATCTTCAGCTATAAAATGTTATTCTTCTTCCCACGTTATTTATTATTCGACATTTTCTCTTATCCAGGTTATCATCATAATTTATCATGATTGATGGACAGATCGATTCCTTCTTTTCCAAAAAGTTGGAGAGAAAACCCTTTATTATTTTCTGACTTCAATAAGTGAAGAAAGCAAGCATAATACTCTAGGATGATGGATGAATTTGATAAATATAAGATGGAGAAGTTTTACATTCAAATTTTTGACGGATAGAAACCAATGACTTGGTGAAACGACCTCCATAAAAGAAGTTTATACCGTCTCGTGATACAAGTCTTTTGCATTATGTGAATGCCTTCGTCGTTCATTTTATCCGGTTACATAACATGCCTATGAGAAAGTACTAAGTCTATGTAGTAGTAACTATACAAGGTAAAAAAAAATAAATGGAAGGGGGACGTGACCTGCTACAAAAATTTGACGTAATATATGCAGCTTGTCAAGAGGAAAACAAAGAGAAAAAAGCTCTTTTTATAGAAACCTTTAGCGATGAGTGCACACATTTTTTTTCAGGTTACACAGGTTTGTACTCTCCTTATTTTTACAACGTAGGTGGAAGGTCTCCTCCGTTAATAAATTCGCACTGCCACATTCCCAGTCAGTATAGTCCCCCACACTGACGACAGAAGAAAAAAATGGTCATGATGTTCACTGATGACAACTTGACAACGTACTTTACACCATCAACGTAACAAGTACCTAATACATGCTCTTTTTTAACATTAACGTGGAGTGTGCCTTCCTTCTTTCTGCTGCTTTTCCCGGTGGGACTTTACCATGCCGATTTGCATTTGAGTAGAACTGGAAAAACCACGAAGACCGCATCACTATTATCTCTTTCCAAGTGAAAGTAACGAGTAATCATAATATCCCCTCCCATGCTCCATTCATAATACACGTCGACGCCACAGTAATAATAAGTGTACGCTCATTGTCTGATGGGAGCAGCATAGAACAGCAGCTGCATTTTGGTGCATTATGTATGTGTGGATGAGGGTGTTGAGGAGAATAAAGGCATTAGCATTATTTCCACCCATTAATATTAAAGACAAAAAGATAGGGAAGTGTTGTGTCTAGGTATACATGGAAGAGAATGACGAAGAGACAGGAAAGGTGTAATCATATGCAATTAAAGCCTAATTAACATTCCATCAGCACACAAGCACCATCATCATCATCATCGCCATTGCACGCCATCCTCCTTCCAAGCCAGCAGCATTTTACTATTTTTTTTTTCGAATATGGTTTCATGTGGAAGGCGACGCTGGAGAAAGTGAGAGAAGGAGAGTGAAAACTTTTCCCCTTTTTATCTCCTTTTTAACAGGGAAGAAAATACACGAGGAAAGTAGGGATATTATGGTGATGATGACGATGATGACGGTAGTCGTCAGGCGTTGAAAGGTTTTTTTCTTTTCCCTTTACTCCTCCAGGGCTTTCATTAATATTATCCAGTTTGTATATGGTAACTTCTGAGTTGTGGAGGCTTGTGTTTCCCTGCACTTTAATTTTAGGTTTCCTCCTAAAAACTTGATCAGTTGGTCCCTTTGTTTAACTTTGCATTGGAGTGGAATATTTATTTTGGAACAAAAATGTTGATCTCTTTGTATTGTGTCCCTGTTTGTCTATCGCTAAGTTGGAAAATTGAGCTGCGTCAGCGTTCCTCCTATACTTCCTCCATAATGGACATTGATCTGTATAGACTGGATTTTTATAAAGTGGAGCCACTCCGTTTTGTTGTTTTTTGTAGGGAAATGTTATTCTAGCAATGCTACACTGCTCATCCTACGCAATGGATTGAAATGGATGGCAATTGCGATTGCCAACATAATGAGAACGGAGCGACAAGATAAACATAAGTGACAAACTGTAAAATTGCTCTGAAATGATGAAGAACAAAGGGATGGAGAGCACTCGAGATTAATTGCTCTTTCATTGCTAAAATGAAAGATCACGCGGCACAAAAAAAATCCTTTAAATCACATTCGTTTGATGAATTGCTCTCATGTTAAGGATACGTCGAATTCCCTCACTGAGACACAAAGTAGAAGCACCTGTACTCAGGGGCTATTTGAGATGACACGTGAAGTGGGGCTCGCCCTGTTGAAGACCCAAATTCATCATCTTTCAGGATAAATACTGTCGGATTTTCATCAAAGTGCCATTCATTATTATACTTGCCCTTAAGATAGATAGCTCTCTCTGAATTTAATATAAATATCAGTATCCCCATGTCTTTGCCAACTTATACACTGTACACTCAGAACGGCAACGTTTTTTCGTACATATAAAACCATCGGACCGCCTATTAAAAGTCTGCTCCAAATTAAATAAACCAAGTTACACTTGCTATAGAACTCGCATCGAACATTAAATTAGCACTGTAGCATTTAAACATTTGTAACAGTTTTGCATAGAACCTGTTAA
>JAHZNF010003655.1:0-10935 GCA_027744215.1 Troglopedetes dispersus | reverse complement strand
ATTCCATCCTCACTCAACACAACTGCCGACAGGTAATAACATGGCTCACGGCTCCATTCCACTAATTCCTGTCAACTTTTGTTACTGTTAAGTCAAAACAACCGGACAGTGCCATCATCAGCAGATGTATAATGGCACAAGAATGTCCTGTCATGCTTTCTATGTCTCCTTATTTCGCAATATAAAAATGGACTTTTAAACGGCGAGCTATGCTTAGGTCAGAAATGTAAGGACTTTTGCAGGTCGTCAGTTCAAATAACTTTGGGCCCTATCTTAGTTATACATTTTCTGCGTGTGCGAATGTGTCATTGCTTCCTTTTTCTGTCTAAGAATAAAATCAATTGAACCCAAGAAAAGGTGTGTTGAGTCGGTGTAACCAAAGATTACATGAAGCCGTGTATGTGAAGCATGTCTCAAGTCATCATTTTAGAGCTATCATTTCCGAATGGGTTCGTTAATTGCATCCGCGAGCTTGTTTTATCGACATTATTATTGCACAACTTTAATTAGTTGCTATCTGGACAAACCCAACTTTATTTTTACCAACACGACACGCTTCCTCTTTCGTTCTACGAGGAGGAACATGGAGAACTTTAGCATGAATGTGCATTTATTCCAGCCTTTCCTCTGCTAAAAATATACGCACAAAACCAGCCAATGTGCCTATCAGGCTTGTTCCTTATTTTGCCCTTGTCTCTCTCCCTTCCGCTTAAAGGAACGTGGCGAAAGAGAAAAAAGGGTCTCTCTAGCTTGCCTTTCTTTACCCACTCGGAGAAAATTGCAACACAACTACCGTTGTGGTAGGTATAACAGTTGGTGGGATGATGTAGGTCCTGTGTGCATTTCGTCTGTATTCTACGGCAGAACAAATTCTATATACAATTTTTTTTTGGTAAAACTCCTCCTGCCCCTTTTTTCATTCGCAAAAGTAAAAATAATGCGTCTGTTTCTCTGCACCACTGAGAGAATGCATGGGTTCCCTTAGTTCATGTAAAATTCGGGGTAGCTCGATTTTCTTTTCTTTGCCAAGTCAAGATAACAAAGTAGAGATTGTGTGTGTGTGAGTGAGTTTTTAGTGTGTAGACAACAAATGCGAAAAAAAGTAGCAAGGAGAAATGTGTGTGTACACGGAGAGTGTGTGTACTGTGTACACAGGAGGAAACAGCAACGGAAAAAGGAGACGCAGCAATATTTTTCGCCAGCTTAACTATAGACTATTGGCAACGGCAGCAGCTGTTATAAGATTCTCTTTTTTTATCGTTTATTATACACATACTCGGGAGAAGAATAGGACAACTATTTCAGGAGTGTGTATTTTATTACGTAAATTCTATAGCAGGAAAGGGCAAGCACGAAAAAAATGCTACTCGCTCAAAAAAGAGTCGAACAATCTGTTGTATATAGACTTCGCAGACCAGTGTGCTGCTTCAATGTGAAGACAACGGCAAAGGTCGTGGTTTCAAACTATAATATTCGATTTTGGTATGGAGACAGCGAGCAAACTCGTTTCGTGCCAAAGAACCATAGTCAGTGCGGGTTGAGTTGAGTGAGGATGGAATCAGAGGATGATGCGATCATCTTCACGAACCGAATGGGAACAAGTCCATAGAACAAAAAATATATCTTTTTTTTTTCTGCATACACAATATTTTTTGTCTATGTACTCTTACTCACACACACACACACAAATACACACTCACGCAAGCAAACACACACGACAAGCAACTTAAGCAAAGTAATTGAGATCCACTGAAATAAAAAAAAGTAGAAAATTATGGAATCAAGTTTTTATCTACTTGCAAGATACGAAATATTAAAATAAAACACACACACACATTCGCACGTCCATCCACATTTCATAAGCAGGGTGATCTAAGCAGATGGCTTATTGCAAGTACAATTCACGACGTGGACAAACTCTGAAGAGATGCTTTGACATGAGAGCGCTTGCCTTTTTTCGTCTGCTCATTGACTTACGCAAATTACTTTGATGTGTGTATCTATCCACACGTTCATGCAAAATAACTAAAATAGAAAATATTATATCTGTAACAGCAGTGCATTCACACAGAAGGGAAACTTTGTGGGGAAGAAGGGAAAAAAATAATAATTATGCATATTCAAATTTAATATATTTGATCCTGCTTCACTTTAAGAAAGATTCGAATAAGATTTTTTTTCGCTGGTTCACATTTTTATCATTAAAATGATTGCAATTCCACTGCTCGCATGCTTGGATTATGGTTTTAAAAATAAAAAAAAGAAGAAATTACTTCTTGAATCAGTCTCTCTTTTTTCCTTTTTCCCTACGCAAGTTGGGTTTGTGGTAGACAGGATCGTATTTACAACGAAAAGTTTTAAAAGTGCTGGATCGTGATTATGTATCCCATTATATGTTCGTATCATGATGTACCAGACGAAAAAACAACGAAACAAACTAACTGCAGCCACCATTCTCTCACGCTACTTTATCATTTGTTCCTCTCTGTATATGTTACCAGTTACAGCGTTCCAATTCAAAAATGTGTGCAAACTGTAATTTTTTTATTATTGGTGTGGTGTTGATGAATATGATTATTGTTATTAGTTCTATGGTTTTCATAATATTATGCAAAAAATGTGCGCAGCCAGAGGAGCATCTTGACTATGGACTTTATCGTTGTACTCAGTAATTCCTCTCGGAAAAAGAGAAGTTTCGTCTGTCGGCCTCTTCAGACCAAGAAAAACGCATGTGTGACGGTTGTATTCTTCTGCCTACCCCAGTTTTCCTTCAGTTAATCCATCTTTTCCGAGGACCATAAAAGACGTGAATGACGTAAGTGGAGGAAACGTCCATATTGAAAAATCCATACTTCTCTCTTCCTCTTTCTCTCTCTCGTCTTCTGCAGATATTATTTTAGAAAATATAGAAGAAGGTGAGTTTGAAGAAAGGAACGAGATATACCCTCCATCCGCGCAAAAAGGTGATTTAAAAAAAAAGGTTTCCAACTTAGACGCAACTTGTATAACCATTATCATTATTATTATCAGGTTATTCCTTTGCTAGCTATGGAACATGGACGGTGACGATAATATTGCAGAGCGTTTTTTTCCTCTATAGCTGTTTCCAATTAAAAAAATCCTGTGTCTTGTACAATGCAATGTTTTGTTAGAGGATGATGGTGGTGGTAGTGCACAACAAGGAGAATATTAGGTACGCACTTCTCTCTCTGTCTCTCTCTCTCTCTGTCTCTCTCTCTCTCTCTCTCTCTCTGCAGAACAGCAGCAGCGTTGCATTTAAAATGGAGAGAATACCCGACCTCTCACACTCGCTTGCTGTTTGAGCGAAGCCAATTTTTTGCAAGTTCCATATAGCTTTTCAGTGTGAGCCAGGCTGGCTCTGTTCTTGCCTGTGTGTAAAATAGTGCGAGACTCACTGAAAGAAAAAGAGTGTGTGAGGCATACGCTCGGTGTGTGTGTGTGTTATTGTGTGTGCTGAAAATGTGTGCGAATGTGTGTGAGTGAGTGTGTGTGTGTGTGTGGAAAGGATATAGTGCAAAATAAAGTCGGCATTAGGATGGATACATGAATATGACCAAACCAACCACTTTTTCTATACGAAAAGACGACTTTTTTTGCACACATATAACCACTGGTTTAGCTGAGTTGTGGATTTTTCTATAGTTTATAATAAAGTGTGGTGCACAATAAGAAGCTGCAATATAGCAAAATGGTAAATGGTTGGTTGGTTGGTTGGTGGTGTGTCTTTCGAACGTTTGGGCTTCACGGTCTTTATAGACGGAGCGGTGACTGGTTGGTAGTAGTGGAGCTGAGCTGCTTTCCCCTTCAGTTGCCATTTCCATTCCATACGGGTCACATTCATTGCACATTTCATGAATACAACACACTCACACATATTAATAGACACACACACACACGTACACATACTTCTACTTTAGTTAGTTATTTTTCCACGAGCTACGCGAAATAATACACCAAAGAAGAGAAAGGAACTCGTATTTTAGGATAAAAGTGAACTAAGTAAGTAAGGAGAACTGCACTCTGCTTTATTATTTGATCAGGAGGGAATGCAAGCTCTCTTCTGATTAGATACATCTACATCATTGTCTCCAATCGGAATCATTCAGCTTTTGGAGTACGTAAGCACATTGATTTTTTTTCATTAAAACATATCGCCTTGTCTTTAGGTATATTATTTCAGAATGAAAATTAGAAATGCAAAAGGCTGCACGACTTTCAGCTCAGCTTTCCCTCCGTCGTCGTGACGCACAGGAATTGGAAGTAGATTTTCTAATTACTATTACACAACATCACAGGAGAAATAAAAACCATGCGCTCCATGTTTCCAAAATTATTCTGCATGTGTGTGGAAAAAGTGATGTGCTCGAACCTACCGCTTTGTTACAGTGTGTGGTAGTCGCGAAATTATAGAAAGGAGTGAGTGACCTAAGAGTGAGAATGTGAATGTGAATATGTGTGTGTGTGTGTGTGCTTCTTTCAGTTTTCTCGGCATATCACATCCAACTCAATTTCTCTCTTTGTGAATGTCGAGACTTTTTTTAGAGGAGAAGAAGAGGTGAAGAGCAGAAGGAAGTGTGGAGCAGTAGCTATAATAGAGCTGGCGACTTTCAGAGTTTTTTTAGCGTTGACATTACCATTTTCGCTCTCCTGACTTTTTATAGCATTACCGTTGTTCGTTTCCAGAGAGGAAAGAAATTCTCCAGCGGGGTAATGTGTGTAGGAAGGAAAGAAAAAAGGAAGTGGTGGAAAATGGATAAATTGTTTTGATTGGGTTGGGCTGTCGCGTGTCCTATGTAGTACACAACAGCATATGACAGTGTAATCATAATATCATAAGGCGAGCATTATCATGCAAGAAAAAATGAACCTTTCTGCCCACATACAATGCATGTGATAATAAAAAAATCAGCTAGATTAGTTTTCATAGTCTCAAGTTCATTTTCGTGCAAGCCTGCTTTTGTTGGTGCTAAGGTTGTAATTGACATTCTTCATCATTATTGACCACACACTGGACGAGCCAAACTACGGTGAAATGAGTTACAATTGGATGAAAAAAGAAGACACGCCGGCTTCGCTGCTGCGCTCCCTGCTTTCTTCGCTCCTTTTCATGCAACTGCTCACTCAGCTCGCTCTTCTCCTTATGTCATTCAAATTATCCTGCAACCATCCACAGTTCGCATTCATCAAGCTATGCTAAAAAACGCATTGATGTTTCATGCTGGTTGTTATACTCCTAGAAAAGTGGTCGTGCAGGGTATTTTTTGCATGTGTGACTTGAGTATGCTGAGTGCAGCCACGGGAGTGCAGGAGAAGCCGGTTGACAACAGCTTATAGGTAGAGAGAGAGAGAGAAATTGTTATTAACTGGACACAGGTTTATCGTTGAGCGTTAAGTAAAGCCGAGGCGCATTATAACAGCACGAGTTTTATGGGTCATTTTGTTGCATGAGCACGTTATTAAAAATTTGCAATAAAATTAATCAATATCGATGCGATGCATAATAAGTAGGCTTATTGTTCATGGCTAAAGTGAAGTAGTAGAGAATGGAGTGGAAAAAAAATTGAAAAGGAGAGCAGCAGGTTTTTAGAGTTTTTTTTAAAGTTAAGTAAAACATTGCATTGCAAAGCCCGATGAAGTTAGCACACCACACACTCTTTAATAAAACGAATAGAAGAAAGTAGGCAAAAAGAAGAGAAAATATTTTTTTCTAAACTTCCAAACCTTTAGACCTTCGCAAAAAAAACTCACACATAATATTTAGAGATACCTAAATTGAAAGACATGTGCCTAAGTGCAACGTGTGCACACTTACAGTTAGTAGTAGTGGACGCAGTATAGTATTATTGCTACGTTATAACTCTTACAAGGTCCTTTGCAACTGTGCACGCCTTCTCTTTCCATTATTTCATACATTGCGTATTAAAGTTTCGCATGGGCTTTCTCGCTATATAACTAAACATCACATGTTGCAATATGAGCGTGCTTTGTTTAGGAAAACATTCAACCTTAATTTTAATTTTTCAGCATGGTAATCTATATGAAGAGGACACCTTGGAATATCCCGTGGACAGAACGACATAACAAGCCTATTAAGGAAGAATGGTAGAAAAATGAAGAAGAGATTGTGAAGGATTGTATTTTCATACGCATTTTGAGTTGGAGAAAGTCAATAGGAGGATCGAAGAAAGCGAAACAAGGAATGAATGTACCTGATTGTTGCTTATCATTCGACACAAATGTCAAATGTTAATACATATTGTATGGTAGTTAGTTTGATAGAAGATAAATTAAACTAAATTGCTAAAGCAAAATACTATTTTGTTGTGGCACCTCCAAAAGAACGACTTACTTTTAACAGACATGAAAAAATTGCTTCCGTGAGCAAAGAAATATATAGTTTGGTGGTGCTTGCGAAAGTATGGCACGCAGTGAACAATCCATCAATAATAATGACATATACTACAACTTACAAATAGTTTCAGTAAAATGCATTGTGCGTCAAGTAAAAGGGAAACAGAAATGCCAAAAGCGCCGCTGATGATGGGTACATGAAGACGGGCACACATAATATACCTTATCGTTAATGAATAAGTAACACCTTGTTGATTGACAAAGTGTTTCACAAAGTTAATTAATGAGAACATCTTTCACCAGAATCTCTTGCACTTTCGGCTGAATCAATTAGTAAAATTAAATTAAATGGTGAACGTTTCGCTCCGAACCGTGCGTCTAAATGTATTCGTCGTGGTGTGTGGAAGCTAGTGTGTTACTCCCTCCATCGTGCCGACGTCCCACTTTACTCGAAAATCTGGAGAATAATAATCCAACGAAAGAACAATTGTCATTCGTAGGAAAACACGACAGTGACGGAACGACGGACTGGTGGAGTGACTCTGATACGTACAGCAATAATAAGTGTTATCGATGTTATTATTACCACTCTTACTCTAATTTTAATGGTGATTTGTGCACTTGTACGTCCTCCGTGATTTGTTTTCGTTGGAAGACTCCAACCACGTCTGCCTCTCGTAGCCGTCCTCTCGCATTGAGTGGTTTTGTGGCAACATGACAGACTTGTCGGTCGGAGAGTTGCTCACATCGAATAAAGCGAGTCTCATCTCATCCCGTTCTTCTTCAACGACTGGAGAAGCAGGAGTAGTGCTCGGTAGTAGTGTTTCTTCGTTGGGTGCAGGTGGTGGGCTCCCATCCTCATCAGGAGGAGCAGGAAGTAGCTCGTCGTCGGCGAAAGCTAGAGCTAGCTCCCCATCGTACAGCCGGAGTGGCTTCAGCAGCATCAGCAACAGTCACCACCTTCACCATCATCACCACCATCACGGCGGTATTGGAGGAGAGCCTCCTGGCTCATCATCATCCACAGCAGCACACTATTAACATTTGACATTTGTGTCGAATGATAAGCAACAATCAGGTACATTCATTCCTTGTTTCGCTTTCTTCGATCCTCCTATTGACTTTCACCATCATCACCACCATCACGGCGGTATTGGAGGAGAGCCTCCTGGCTCATCATCATCCACAGCAGCACACACTTCTTCTTCCGCCATCAGTCATTCGACGACCACCGGCAGTAGCGCACACCACCAACAACATCATCACCACCATCAAGGACAGGTTCAAGGAGCACCATCAACGCTACCAGCTGCAGGTTCCTCGTCTTCGTCACACCATCAGCACCATTATCTAAGTCAGGAACCGCCAGACAACACGAACCCCATGGAGGTGTACAACTTGCGCTGGGATGAGTATCATCGCATGGTCATCGACTCCTTTTGGTCACTTTACACGGAATAGTCCCTTGTCGACTGCACTCTCGTAAGTCTCCTTTAAATATTTTACGTTTAACGGATTACCACCTCAAATCAGACAATAATAAATTCTTCACATGAAGGAGTAGTTGAACGATAGCATTCAATTCGCTTTCTTGGAGAGAGATTTTCACTACATTTGACTCTTGGTCTCTTTGACAGGTCTGCAGTCCAACGGAGACAGTGAAAGTGCACCGTATCGTCCTGTCCGCGAATAGTCCCTACTTCCGATCACTTCTCGCCTCCCACACGGCGCATCCCCATCCCATCATTATCCTTCACGATGTCAGATACTCCGTTCTCAAAATGCTCATTACATTCATGTACAGGTAAGTAAGAAAACCTTTAACATGCAGTTTTCCCGGCCTTCCTTGTTTCTTCATGTAAATAGTCTTCTGTTAAAAATGTCAGTTCTTTTCAAAATGGTGATTACTTTTCACGGAAGTAAGCATGATCAAAGAAGAAAACGTAAAACATAAGTGAAAACTCGGCCGCCGGCCGGGTAGCAGTTGTTAGCTTTCACCCTATCATCTGGTCATGCATTGTGGTTCGCACACGTATTTACGTAACAGGAGCACCACTACCACCGAGAGTGGTAAGCAGGTTTTGTGTGTCGGAACGAAACGAAGTAGTTGCTCTTTTTTTCAGTGTAATGAATTGCTTTTGAGTCAAGGAAGGAATTTGGCTATATTAAAAAAAGCGCATGCACTCGTTTATGGGGCATACATTAATACATATCAACGACTCCTTCACCAAGATAATCCTGCTGTGAGTGGATAATGGATGCAGAGAGAGAGAGAGAGAGAGAGAGAGAGAAGAGCGGTCGTGCTCCGCTGCTGCACTTCCTTCTGCCCGACACAAGTTAGTTTGCCTCAGCAGCAGCACACAAGGGAAAATCATCTGTTTTCCTGTCTCATTTTACGTGAAGGTGACACGGGGATAGCTAGTGCATCCACCAGTTGTGCGAGAGAAGATTTTGCATTTTATTGCATTGAAAATTCCGTTCTTCACGCGAGGAGACTCTTTGCGGTTTCTATCCTATCGCCTTTTCCCACATATTGCATCATGTATTCATATTCGTACTTAAGTTCCTGCTGCACAACGAACCAATGTTCATATTTACTTACACACACACGACTTCAGTAGTGAAATCTAAAATACAATGAGAAGAATATGAAAGTGGAACAAGTGTGTAAGCAGCTTTTCCTTTCTTCTTCCTCTGTGGCGGATTTAAGGAGGAGACTGATATGAGGTGGGTTGCTCGTTGTGGTAGATGCACTTTTTTTTAAAAAAAAAAACATGTCTCTCAGCATGAGACGGAGGGTGCATTACCATAATCGTCTTGACTTGCACCTGTAGAGAGAAATGTTCAACTTGCAACGTGACGCACATGTGTGCTGGGAATATATTACAAAGACATGAGTTAGAGAGTATTGCACTTTCGGTTTTGCTGAACACTTTCCTTTTAAATTGGAACAGTTCCGCTCTCCCTCATCTTTAATTTTTAAAAGGAGCTGTCATTGTAGACATTACGTGGTACATGAATTGTATGTTCTGCAAAACTGATGTGACTTGACGCTGGATGTGGCAACCGAAATTCAGAGAACCACCATTACAATGTAGGTCCATTTCTAGAGGCACGCATTGAACAAAGCGTGGGAAGAGAGCTGTGCTGATGCTTCCTTTCTTTCACCGCTTCCTCCTCTGGTAAAAAATTGATTTTTTTGACGAGTATAAAGTTTTGTGGCCTATTTCAAACGCTCTATAATGTCTTATGTAAGACGTAACATGTAATCTGTGAAACACTAGTCAAAGTGGAGCGCAGAGAAGGAAAGCTCGGGAGAAAGTGTGAGAGAGGAGAGGAGAGAGACTCAAGTAAGCGCGTGTAGTAAGTAATAAGTCGATCATATGAGCTTCTCTTTCGAAGCTCCATTGCATGCACATGCAGCTGCTGCGCTCCTCACTGCACTCCAAGTACAAACTCACACACATAACACACACACGGAACCAATATATCCTTGTTGGAAGAGAAGAAAGAGGAAGCAGGAAAAGCTTTCTCTGCCAGCAAGGCACGTTTTCTCATTTCGTTATGTGTGCCATGTGTGCCAGAAAAGAAACCATGCTCTACCGACATCATCATCGCCGGAGTTTTTTGCCCTAACCAGTAACCATCTAATAATAAAATTAGAGAATTTCTCCGGATGGAAGAGGACCGTTCAATTCCATTTTCTCATTATGATTATTACCACTGCAGAACTGGGAATGAATGGCAAGCAGTAAATAAAGCAACGACATAATAAAAAAAAATCGTACAATGATTGAATGATAATTACATTCTTCTCAAAACGTATTCCCTGCATTGAACGAAAGCTGTAGACAATAGAGCAGTATTAAAAATTAGTTTTCAGATGAAAATTTGCAACGAGAATGGAGCGTGTGTCTGCATAAGAGACTTATTTAGTAGTTGGTAAAGACCGGTGCTGTGCGCCAAAGGAAAAATCTTCTCACTTATTGAAGGCGACCGTGTCATGTACAATTTTAGGGAAAAATGATAAAGCACAGTACGGTTATCACCTGCTTAGGAACTCGCGAGTTTCATTTTCGGTTTGCGCCGGAGAAAAAGCCGGCTAGGAAAACGCTTAAAAAGAGCACACTTCTCTCCCGGAGAGAGAATTTAGAATTTTTTTTTCTCGTGCACATCAAACGACACACACACACACATTCAGTTTCAAGGAGAAAGATGAGAAGGGATGCTTTCTCCTCTTTCATTTCATGATGATGATAGTGGTGATGTGTGCTGTGTGAGTGGAAGGACTGGAAGAAGAAGAAGGGCAATGCACCTTCATCATTTGGTACACTTTTTCGCAGGTACCTAACTGCTGGCAAAGAAAGCCGGTTGGTTGGTTGGCTTCAGCATGTGCGAGAGGGATCATGCCATGGTTCTATATTTTATGGGAAGATGAGTCCATTTTTGAAGGGCCTTTGAGATATCCAATAAATTGACTGCGCGTGTGGGGAGGCGTGCATTGGAGAAAGTGAACAAGGGCGAGGTTTTTTAAGGAAAGAGGGGCGGACGGGTCGGAATTTC
>JAHZNF010003654.1:0-15617 GCA_027744215.1 Troglopedetes dispersus | reverse complement strand
CGATGACGCAAAAAATTTGATCCTCCATTGGCCCACGTCTTTTTTTACAACAAATGGTAACAAGAGAAAAAAGTTTACGAACCAACGTTTACACACGCGCTCCATTATTTTCAAGCGGCTGAGTGTATATATATATTTTATTATGATGAAAATGTTTACTACTTCAATCAACGTGTGTACTGTGTACTCTCCTCACAGTAAATAGAGCAGAGAATCTGGACATCACGAAATCACTCTAAAAACAAAAATCATTTATTTGAGGTTGGCGAAACGAGGAACAAGTTCATTTGGGTTCGTTACGTCCACCTTCATCATCATCTGGGCAATCTCAGTGAAACATGTCTGCATCCACTCATCAAATCAAGCACTTTATTTTTCTCCAAACAAAAGTTTTCTGGGAAATGTAATACATTCTGCTGGAAGGCAAGAGGTCTCGTTACTTTTTTTGCAGCAACAACTCCAACAACATCACAGAAAAAAATGGTTGGTCTTTTTGATTGCAACTTTGGACACAACGCATACACACACAAGCACGCGACGAGACGGGTAACGGACGTGGCTCCAGTCTGCCACAAACAAATCTATATAACAAGTTCAAACTGGTCAGTGTAGATGAGTGAACAAGTATTCCTGCACTTGCCTTCTGGTTCCCCTTTTTTGCTTTCACCGAGCTGAACGGGATTGAGATGGTTAATTTGATAATGACCATATAGGAATAGAACGCTTGATGTAAATATAAGCCAGATTATTATGTCTGTGTTGTCCTCATGCATTTTATATAATATGCTTCTCTTTCATGCTTGAGGTTCACTCATTTCTTTGCAGGGGGCTTATTATAGAGTACTTCATCAGCGGCCTGACACTGATTTTCTTGGCCTGGATCCATGCTAATATTCCGGCCNTTATAGAGTACTTCATCAGCGGCCTGACACTGATTTTCTTGGCCTGGATCCATGCTAATATTCCGGCCCCCACATCTTGTATTAGAGAGATTTTGTTGGTCCCCTTAAATCTCAAGAAAGTGCATAAACCCCACTGGTTTCGACGGATTTTTAATAAAAAACTTTTGAAAAGCTTCCGGGCAGTTACAATTTGTGAACCGATTTGTTTAGACAGTTTAGGGCAAATGAAGCACATCTTCTGGTAATGTGTTGTTGTGTTCAATTTTTTAAAAGTTTGAGATTCCTTTGGACAGATTTTAGAGATTCTCCGTGACTGTTTGTGAACAATTTGTTTTCGGTAGCTTGTGGAAAGATTTGTTTTTTCAAAAGTTGTGAACACGGCAGCTAATGGATATATTTTTGGAGACAGTTAATTGACGGAATTTTAAATTCCAGTTTGCGGAATTAACGATATCCTAAATTACAAAATGTAGTTTAAACTAAAATTTACTATCCGATTGATTGGCACTTTTGAAAGGCCTCATGCCTCAGTTTTGTAAGTCGATCGGTACAGCGCTTGTGTTCCATCCGCCCGGTTTTCTTGTATACATCCAGAGCACACTCTGACAGTTCCCTTAACATCATTAATTAGTCATTTGTTTGTGTAGATACATTGTATAAGTTTTGCAAACAGAATATTTACAAAAACTTGAGAAATATCTCGAATTTTTGCATGTGGCCTTTTGCCCTTCTCTTGTCCTTTTCACTTGAGAAGTGCAACCTTGTAGAAAAAGTCTCTAATCTCATTAGAGTAATTATAAACCCTGATTCTATATACATGCATGCAATCTCCTGTTCCGTGGGTTACTTCATACGAATAAAGAAACCATACACGAGAAAAAGTTCTCCAGCTCCAGTCGACCTTTGTGATATCCTCTTGAAGATTACATGAGCTAGTGGGTCATGCATAATGTATCAGGATGCATCAATCTCGGGAAGTCCACGCGCCGGATCTAAACCTCCTTGGTTAAGCTGCAAAAAAGCAACATAATACTTGCCCTTCATATCAGCCCCTGAAATGTGGAGCAATGCTGTGTGCTAAGTAACACTAACTTCAGTGAATGTCAAGATGTGGGCATTTATTGGTACCATGAAATATTTAATTGGTGATTCACCCTCCAAAAAATATTGTTCTCCTAAGCTTCATGTGCACACATATGTAAACATGTTTGAACCAACTCTCGCAATTTTCTAAAATTACCTCGTAAAATCCATTAGGCAAAGTAGTGCTGCTGCGACTTCTTACTTCAGAGATAACAAGCTAATGTCATCCAGAATGGTTTTGTAGAGAACGAAAAAAAATTCGTTCTCTCGGAAGATCATTAAATGGATGCGTTAATAATCTTTTATATTCATTAATGCACGGTCAATGTACATTTCTGTACACTTGATTCATTAAGCAATCAGTGATTAATAAATAAGAAAGAAACATGGAAATTTTTAAGTTCATGGGCATAATCGTAAAAGATTCAGCCACGCGCAGAATATTTATTCATGTTATAATAATAAAACGATAAGTAGATTTTCAAGAAGTACAGCCTTGATCATGAAATGATCATGTGAAAATGAATATACATGAGCATCAGATTGGAGTAAGTGCATCAAAAAAAATTACGAAATTGTGTACCAACAACGAATATGTCCTATCCGCTTTTGATAAGCAGCTTTTCTACCGTAAGTGCTTTTTACACTTTGTGGAGCACAGCTGAGCTTTCTTTCCCATTATTTTTTATTCCCTTTAAATACATCGGGTGGGTGCAATCAATCTTACATAATTAGGTTGTGCGCATGTACTTTTTTTAAAAAAGTGGTGCCACGTGAAATGGAAAATAACTGGAAAAAATATCCACAAAAAATATTTCATGGTTCTTTGATCTTCTTTTTAAGTACACTGCTTCCTCTTGGTTCTTAAGCACATTTTCTAATATTGGCAATCCCTTCGAACATGGTAGTGACACTTTTCTATTAAAAAATATAATGTGTTTATACTGTCACTCCAGCCACAGGTTTTTTATATTCTTCTTTGAATTCTGGGGAACCCCAGGTTCCACAGCACACTTTTCCAATCTCTAGGTTTTCCCTCATACCAAAAATGGACATTATGAACTATGCCTTTTTTCAAATTAAGAAATTCTGCAGCATCAAAAAATATTTTCACAACGTCCTTGAGGCAAATGGGGCTACTTGAGACTTGTAGATTTACAAGTAAGTGCACTGTAGTAAATTAATTTGCCACATTTTTCCAATACAAGTATTCAAAAAGAAGACCTTTGAATAAAACATTTTGTGCCGCAGGTGCAATTCGCGATGGATTACGTAATTGGGATGAAATCTGTCAGAAAAAAATAAATGGAAGTATAAAGGCACTTGCTAGAGTAAGCTTGCATTCCCAGATACTCCAATTTTTTCCCATTCTTTGTACAACTGACTGATTTATCCTCTCATTGGAATGTAACATTCCAACAATTATTGCCACAATGATGGATGATATAATATTAAACTATTTCCAGTGGAGTAATGAATGGAATGTGAAAGCTCCACTGCTGTGATTATTCAAAGAAATATAAGTGGTTCTACACGAATGCGATTGTTTTGGGAAAAGTTACGTTAATTCAGTTATTTTTGCTGTGGGCTCTGACCTATACTGTGAGATTATGCGTTCACACTTGTAATAATAATTATCATTGCCATGAAGTCTGCTCCCACCTTGCTAATATTTTCTTTTGTTCATAAATGATATGAAGTGAAAGTAAAGCCTAACGCGTTTCTTTTGATTTATTTTCTGTTGGAAATTTACCAAAAAAATTTGGTAGGAATGAAGTTATATATAGATTTCCCCTTTACGTTTCTGTGTCCATCTATGGATTCTTTTTTTTCTGTTTAAATTCTCACGCTCTCGTCCACACTGACTTTCGTTTCATTTCACAAAGCCTGGTTTCCAAATTAATGGCTTAATAACATTCACCAGTCTCTCTCTCTCTTCTTCCTTCTCAGCTGTACACATCCTTTTTTTCCATTATGCTAATTCTGCAACCTTCACGTAATAAATATGAAAATTAAATAGACACAAAAGGACTGGCTCGCTACTTTCTGCCTGGCTGAGTGAAAGAACGGAGGAAAGACTGGGAACATTGTTAGTTTATTTTTTTGCACGCATGCATCCATGAATATGAATCTTCCACCTTTCTAGCATTATTACCAGGAATGGAGCTTGCTGCGAGAGAGGTACATTTCATATTGTGCTCTAAAAAACCGTATATCTATGAATATGCCTTGTATTCGTCTAAATATTTACATGGGAAAAAATTACGAGCTGAGAGGGAAGGGAAGTGTGGAGTAACTTTAACAGGAACTTGTCCAGAAAATGTGTGCATTATTTCTCAATGGATTTTACTTACTCAAAATCACATTGTCCCTCTCTCGCCAGTATTTAATATTTAGCCGTTTCTACTCAGCCAGTGATATGCAAATACATGCAAAAATTATTTCATTCCTTGCAGCAAAGAGTTTCTCTTACCTTCCCTATCTCTATGAATATGGATGATGACCATCTCCATTGAGGCATGGAGACGACGACACGACGACACTCGTGTTAAAATAAAAAGTTTTTATTGTTGGCTGTACCAACTTTCGCTTATAGATTTAGCCAAAGTGATCCTGCAAGAATCACATGGTGAACAGATAACCCCTCATTTTAAAAGGAAAGGGGATTTTACTGCATAAAGTTGCCCTGTGCTCACACACATGTAATCTTTTTCGGTGAAAAGCTAGTCTCTAAAATAATATTGCCCATTATTCATGTAAACTTGTGCAATACTTGGAATTTTGCAAATCCTCGCTGTTTTCATGCCACGATGGCTTAGTACATTACTGAAAGCTTTCTTGTTTAGTTGGCATCCGAACTAGAATTTTTTTCAGAAAAATATTCAAATGATTGCTCAACCATGCGCATACACATCACATCATACCCATTCTCTGTTTGGGGAGTCACTGTTAAGTGGAGATAAATCATTTACTGAAAAAGAATGTGTGTGTATGTGTGTGTGCAGAGTTCACTCTGCAGATTATAATTTGTACGCCTACACGCTTCATCAAAAATTGTGAAGGTTGGCGTGCACATTCTTACGTGCACTTTGAATGACGTTATCAGCCGTTAATAAAAGATGAGAGGAAGAGCACAGCTTTTATTTCGTTGGGGAAAAATTCCCTTTTGTCAAAACTAGAGTGTCCTCAATTAATCTTCTGTGAAGAGTGTGTGACAAGTGGGATATTTTGAATAATTAAAGGTAAAATTGTCAACTTCATTTTCATTCGTTTGGGAACAAATCAATTAAGCAGTGTCCACATTGACTTTTATTACCTTAATTTTATTTGGATACTGCATGGTACTTCATGATAAGCTGAACAAGCTGAAAACACTACTGTAAATCTTTTTTTCTATGCGTGTAAAATTTAGGGTGTTTACATATTTACTTTCGAGATTGACCAAGTTAATATTATGTGTGTTTGAAAAGCTCCAGTTTTTATTGATGTGTGCTCTGCCCTACTGCGTACTTTATTTTGTTTATTTCACTTTCATTCAACCTTGTCACACTTCACATGATCCGGAGTTTGTTCATTGCATTAATATTTTTAAAATTATGTTTTTATTCCCGATTTTTCCTTTGTAAATAGCATTCCTTTTTTTTCACAAAAGGAATCCACCATTTCTACGTCAAAAGGAAGAGCTCTCCTGCCAACTGTGTCTTTTTATGCTATTTCATCAAGTAATAAAAATTTCCAGGAGATGCATTTTATTTACATATGTAGTTCACTTTTGTGTTGATTTATTTATTTATGCCAAAAAGGAAATCTTTAGAGACACATTATTGACAGCTTTTTTTGAATACATCAGTGGTGCTGCTGTGATTTTTTTTGTGAAAAAGGTGAAAATAAATGTTCAAAGGCAAAGAAAATTCTAACACTATTCAATCAAATTCCAAAATCAAGCTCAAGGCTACATGTTTTTCTAATGCCTTTTGGCTCGTTGAGAAGATTTGGTTTATCTTCTGACCTTCTCCTGATTCCCGTTAAGCAACTTTAGAAGATGCTTCCCAACCTTGCAACTAAATGTCTTCATTATCAATAATGAATGTAGGCAAATATTATCTAATCTCATTTTAAAAAAGAAAGTGCGCACTACAAATATATTTTTTCGAGAAAATATGTAAATGTTGATTTGAGAGAGTGAGAGAAAAAAAACGAGATACACGAGCCGATTTTTTTTCTCTTATCAAGGTGACCTTAAATACACAACAATCCTTTCATGAATGAGAGTGAGCGAGACGAATTTTTAAGAAAACTTGAGAGTTTACCTTCTGTGCTGTGTCTGCTTTTCTACATAGTAGTGTAATAAAGTATGGAGATTTTTTTGTCTCCACCATGTACTCTAACTCTGTATAATGCATGGACGTGATTCAAGCTTTCTTCGGAGATTGTATTTTTGGAAAGAGAGAGAAGTGAGTGAGTGCAAAATTGGAATCGGAATGGTAGCACAGGAAATAGAATACATTAAAAGGAGGATCAAAAACTTTATCTTGGCTTTCTCTCGACTTCCCTTTGCTCATTTTTGTGGGGGCTCCTCCACTTCATTTCTTTGTGCCACTTTATTTTGCACACACACGGTCTTTTTCTTTTTTGTTCATGAAGAAGAGTATATTCCACCATGCTACCTTATAAGAAAAGAGAAAACGTTTCGGATGGATGAATTAGATTGGTTGGAGAGAAAAGGGCAGAAGACAATTCAAAACGGGTGTGCACTGCACATACACTCACATTTCGTATATTTTTTAGGAGAAGACCCAGATGATACAATCACAATTTTGTTTCAAGATAGTTGATTTGATCGTGCATCTGTAACAAATGGTTGAGCAGCTGATACCCTCATATATATCCTGCTTTTTTTCCTTATCAGTCTTCCCCGGTGCAATGGTGTGTGTGTGTCTTTTTTTATTTAAATTGAATCTTGTTCGTCTTTTGTCTCATTGTTGATATTTCAATCGGCGGAGGTTCTGGGGATAAAAAGTCTATATAAAATTTTATAATAAGACTACTCGGTATCAATCTATTAACTGGGGCACTCTGAGAATCCCCTATACAGCAGTAGAAAAGAAGAATCATGTATATTACGTAATCCCTGAATCTTTTTTATGCTTCAAATCAACAACGAAAGAAATAATGCGTCAGATGAGTAAATCAGGTAGGGAAAAGAAGTTCAGGAAAGCAGAAGAGGAAACTAATGCTTCAATAAAAGATCAAGATTTTTTTTCTCTCTCTCAAAATCATGGTGAAATGAACACTAGCACCCACTTTACTCCATCTGCATAGTTGATTGAACAATCCTTCATTCACTCGCATCATTTATGGATGTACGCTCTATCCTTTCTTTTCCCTTTATTTCACACATGAAGAAAGTTGGAAAAAATATATAAAAAAACGTGAGTCACTTGCACCACATATTATTTCTCCATTTAAATGTACATATTTTATGCACAATTTTACTACGTAAATTCTCTACTTTTTTCCTTCTCTACTCCACCACCGGCTGAGCTGTGTGTGTGTGGGACTTGAAATAAAAATGAGTAAAGTAAGTAAACTTGTGCGCTGTCACTCAGACGGGCGATCATCATCATGAATGAATGAATACGAATGAGGAACCAGTGGAAAACGAGGAAGAAGAGGAGAATATGAAACATATTTCTTACACACTTCCTCCTCTTTTCCAATTTTCTGGAGAAGTGATGTGCACAGGGAAATCAAGTGAAAAAAAGTGTACTTATACGTAATACAGTATTTCCTTATCTTTTATCCGGGAGTTTATTACGGTGGTGGGAAAAATGGAGGTGCATTTCCATTACTTCATCATTTTTATCCTTGTTCCTCTTTTACTTCTTGTGTGGTCCCGTTTTGGGGCGGAGTGCTCCAAAAATAAAGAGTGAAGTGCTCCAAAAAAAATCTTGCTTATTTGTGGGGACAAGATACACCGTGCTTTTCTCCTTGGTTTTCAAATGCAAGAAACAAGAGTTCTTGGCACACTGGGGAAGTATGTAAGTGGAGCAGAGGAAAAAAAACGGAGACAAGAGAGAAAAGCCGCAGCTGAGCTCAGGTGAGAGTGTGGAATTCTCCTTGTCTATTTCTTTTAGCAAAATGACAAGAGAAAATAAGGAAAAATGTAGAAGCATGATGAGTTACCTTATTCTTACCTCTTCCATGCAACATCTCTCATTCACCATGCTACCTTGTAATAATAGCAGGAGTGCCTCCATTAAAGGAAGCCAACAGTGGAAAATTTTCCTCCTCAGGAAAATGTCTGTTTTATAACCAAAAACCAAAATGATATGTTTTCTCCTTCCTCCTTTTCAAGTGGTAAAACGTCAGGAGCACACACTTACGACACGAAAAAAAAATATTTGAACCGGTGGTGCTCCAAAAAAAAGCTTGTTGCTGGCTGACAAGTATTTTCTTGCCACGTTTTTCCCTCTTGTTTGGCTCTTATAAAAAATGTAGCAAGGAAAAGGCAGGTTTGAGTGAGAAGCAGTGTGTGAGCTCCAGTATTTTCCTTTGCCCTTATCCCGCTTTCCTCTATAAGAACGAGGGTTTTCCGTCTTTCTCCTTTCACTCTGGTTTGAGCCATCTCACCGAGAGCAACTGAGCAAGAGTTGATACTCAAAACAAATTTTTTTTCCGCCTTGTCTGTTCCAATTCCTATATTTTCCGTACACCACAAAAGTTTTCCTGGTGGCACGAAAAAAAAATTGTATTTTGTACTTACTTGCGTGACGTTTGACAGTGATACTTTTTATGGTTGAAGAAGACAAAAATATAAAGTAAAGCTTTGTGTGTGTAAAAAAGTTACAAGAAAAGATAAACTCTCAAGTATTTTTTGTTCATTACTTATCACTAAGAAATTTTTTGGTGTCTTGTATGATGAGAGACAAGGAGGATCGCGGGTATTTTACCGTAATCTTCTAAATTTGTTCTGTGCACAAAAAAGTGTAGAAAACAGTTTCCATTTCCGTTTCTTCTGAAAGAAGATACTCCATTGTTCAAAAAAGTTAAATACAGAAGTAGGTTGGGGAGAAAAAGTGGAGGAAAGTGTAACTACTTTTCATGCTGCGGTGAACTTCAGTTGAAAAACTTCTTGAATTTCTTCATACAAAACATTTGTTTTTTTTCTCCCTTTCTTCTTCAGTCAAAAGCTGATCACATTTTTGGAGGGATTGTTTATCAAATTTCGTGCGAGTTGAATGCGAGAGGGAAAGAGAAGGAGAGAGCGAGACATCGTTTTGTTTGTTCCAAAAAATATATAAAATTGCAAGAGAACCAATACATCAATCAAGTTCCGCAGAAAAGAAGATCGTAGAACATAAAGACAACAAAAGGAAACACTAAAAAGAGGTGAGTACAGAAAACCGACTGAGTGCTTACAGTACTTATCTTGGATGATCCTCAGAAGAGAATTTGACTTTAATCTTTGATCGAAATTTGAAGAAAGAGAGAATTATGCTACATTTTTTGAGTGGGAGAAAGTCTAAGCCTTGCAGAACTGATAAGATAGGGAAACTGGAGGAATAATGCAGGTTTTATCAGTTGATAATGAAGATGAAAAGTGAAATTTGATTTTATGTCTAAAAAAGTGCCGTTTTCCTTCCAAGAGTCACATTTCAAACAGGTAAATTGAGAGGATGCTCTTAAATTCGTAGGCATAGGTTTACTCTCTATTTTTAGCCAAATTTGAATAAAATGTGTCCTCATTATAGATAGAAAACAGTATAAATGAATGTTTTATTGGAAGCGGAAAGTCAGGGGCGCATGCATTCATACAAAATTTAAAGTGAAATCTAAAATCAATAAAATGAAGCTGCATGCTTGTCATAAATCGACCTTGCATGCTGGAAGCGAAGTAGCGACGAAAAACAATCCCTTTGATCTTACCCTTCCTGGTACATTCTGGTTCATAGTAAAAGAATTTTGTTCATCAAAATCAATGCATTTCGCAAATAATGTAGGAAATGAAACTTGGCAAATCCATTGAAACTGGAGGCAAACTCTCCAGCTGTTTTTGAGCATTTTTCTCTTTGATCTCTTTTTTTGCCCAAAAATATTTCGATAATAACTCATTCAACCAAACCCACATCAAATGACAAGATGGCAACATTCTTGTCGTAAACATGTTAGGAATACCTTTTGCAACAAAACTTGACTTATCTTTTTCTCAATTAATTATACGTCATCTGCTGACAGGCTTGACCACACCAGCGTACTTTGTTATTATGAGGATCTTGTAGAGACACGCGAGGCTTTCCCGAACAATGGCAAAAATTGCACAAGGGAAAGTTTCGCAGTTTTTGAAGCAAGATTACTTTGTTGAATGTGATGGTTTTTTTGTTCATATCTTTCTTTCCAGTTCCAGCAGCCGCATCATCCTCAGAGCATATTTTTGTTGTCGAGTGTTAATGAAGGTGTGACCTCCCACCAGCAACAAAGCCGCCCTACATCTCACTTTCTAACAAGTTTACCCAAAAACGAACTTGGTGACCACATGCACCACTTCCCAAACAAACTACTAAATCCTCAACACAACTCCTTCTCCAAATAATCACTTTGTAATAAACACCACACAGTTCTCACGCAAAAAGGGAAACTTTTTTTTCCACCAAAATTGTGGCATCAACACTGAAACCAGCTTTTTTTAACTTTTATAAATCATCAACTTTGGCAGGTGCTCCTGGTCTGTCCAAAGTTCCATAAGTGTAAATCATAACATCCATCTTTTCCTCACAATCCAAAAAAAATCCTTCAAAACTTTTTTGCCCACCAAGAAATATATCCTTCCCAGAACAACCATTTTTGCTGGAGAAAAGTTATATATTTCCTTGAGGAACAATTGTGAGGATTTTTTTTGGCAAAACTGGGTTTTGGGTCACGTCACATCTCCAAAAATTTCTGGTTCCTAGTTCACTCTACACAAAAGACTGAAAACTCGAGGACCTCCTACGAACCAGCTGCTTCCCATTTTTGATTACTGGCCAACTTTTTTCCTCTTCTCCAGGATTTGTTTCCAGCGAAACATATATAAGAACAGACAGTTTTAGTTCTCGTTCATCATCATTTTCCTGCTATATTAATCATAATTATCACGATAATCTCCTCTGAACTACGCCACTTTGACTGAGACGAGCAATTTGTAAACATACTTTCTTACTTTTCGAGTCTGAAAAAAAAATCAACAACCAGCGCAAAAGAAGGAAGCCAGAAGTTGGCTGCTGCAAGTTGCAACATCGCAGTTTCCAACTAATGAAGTGAAACATATATTTCTTCATAACCCCTGCGACGCTCTGGCTCCGTGTGTTCGGTGTTATTTCAACACTTTTTCCCCGGTGGAATTTTTCCTGACTTTTCTCATCTTATCCAAGTACAACATCCATCTTACAATCTTCTCAAGAAAAAAAAAAGATAAATTGAGAAAGAACAGATCTCCTACTTACATAACCTGGCCCACTTCTCATCATCTTCCGGGAAAATAGATGTATATACAATTGCATTGCAACAGGAACATATTTATGATGATGAGTTAGTTGGAAATATTATTTTTTTATTCTGACATTCTCCAAATTTTGACTTATCAAAATACGAACTCAGGAGGAACAAAAAGGAATACATTAAGGAATTTTCTCCTGCTTTCCACTACTCCTACCTTTTGCTCTGCAAACGTCAAGCTACTTTATAACCTGAAAAAAGATTATTATTCTCCAGTCGACGTTTCCATCTGGATTCAAGTGTGCTCCGCGAAAAAAAAACAAAGAGACTCCAACCAAAAAAATATTCCCAGAGCAATTGAGTCATTATATAAACTTCTTTTTATTTCTGGAGGTACAAAATAGAGAAGAAAGTGGAGAGGAACAACCGTTCTTTATTACCTGAAATAACAGGCCTATCTACTGTACAGTGCCCTGGTGAGCACGCTCCGCACTTGGCAAAGGTAGAAACCAGAAAAGTGTTTGGTTTGAGGTCCACTTGCTCTGCTCTTCTAAAAAAATATTCCAGGATAGGATATATAGGAACATTATCCTCTCCTTATCTTATATGATCCACCCTCCCTGTTAACGTGTATGTGTGTGTGCAAAGAAGGAAGACATATTCTTAGGTAACTTTCTCTTAAAGAGGGAAGAATAAAGAACGGTAAATAATAGATTAAGTGGACGCGGGATAAAATGGTGGCCGTCAAGTCGTTGTGGGTGCTTCTCAAAAGTTTCTCCACGAACTTCTCCTTCAAGCGTGATAGCAGCGTACGAGTTCCGGGTAAGAAATGATAACTTTTTATCACTCTTCTCTCCATGTGTCCGTATAATATATTTTCTGTGTTGGAACAAGTATATTTAACTTTATTTTATTGTAAATTTCAAGATCATATATTTGAATGGGGTGAGTGCAACTGATAAGAATGGCTTTTGTTGGCAGTTGGTCAAAGCTTCACCAAAAACAGATCTTATTCTTTAAAAAAAGTTGAGCTATTAAAGAAAGTAGATTAAAAGTGGAGTGCATAAATATGTCAATTGGTAATGAGATATGGTTCACCTCTCTCCTTCTCAAAAAGCCAGAACATGTTTTAACAAAAGTCCTAACTATTTTTCGTCAAACCAAATCACAATGCTTATCCATTTCCTTTCTCTTTTTTGTCAAGGTTGGCCAAAAAAAAGTTTTTCTTTTTTTTCCGGGAATTTATGTGCTCAAAGATAAGGCTTCGAAGATAAGTTAATCCCATTTTCCGTTTCTAGTTTAAAAAAAATGTACTTGATTTCTGTAAACTGGAGGAAACCAGCTTTCAGGAAGAATTAACCAGAACAACCACCCTTTTTAGGGAAAAAGTTGTAAGTGGAGAGAACCAAACGTGCCTAAGTATTCAAGTTCAGGTTGAGAATGGAAAATGAAATGCGAATTTGTGTGACAAGTCTCGCGGTTTTAGCTCCCACTATTCTTCTTCCAATCTCCACACATGGTAATAGGTAATGGCTATGTTAACACAAAAAAGAAAATGTAAAGTGTGGAGGCATCCTTTAAAACATTTTTCTCAGAAAAGACCCTCCTACGTTCCTTTTTAAAAGGTTATCCTTCTCCACGTGAAAGCATTACGACACCCTGGAGGATAAGCCAAGCTTCCACAAGAATAGTGCGCACATGACTTAAAAAAATTTTTTTGGTCCTACGCACGCATTCCCAATTGTTATGCATGGAAAGTGAAAATAATTTTTGCAATAATGAATTCGCCCTTTTCTCCACGTGTTTTTTTCCTTTTTTTTCTCCTTCTTCGTAGAAAAGTTTAATTTTAATATGCATAGTTCACTCCACTCCACCACTCATGATTCCCCGGGTGGAAACAAAAAAATATATATTAGTCATCTGGTATAAAAAAAGACTTTATAGCTATTGTTGAGACTTGAGACAATCTCGTTTCCCTTTACGTTTTTGCACACACACGATTTTTTTATGGGAAATGTATTCATGAGTGCTGTAAACTTCAGGAGAGATCTTGTTCCGTTTAATATTCCATTATATTTCTTTCACGTGTGTGTGTGTGTGTACCAAGTTCTCGGTTTTTATATTTTCCAGACGAACTACACACACGGGAATATCTTTGGAATAGGCTTTTTTTCCTTTTTTTCTAAAAAAAATATTATTTCCTTCGTCATCCATCTTTGTTCTGTTTACTTTACATTTTGATGTCGTACGTGAAGGTCTTGAGTCTGAAACGTATATTTTTTACACACTTTTTTTCTTCTTGCGCAGATCATAAACCTGATAAGCGAATTCGGTACAACCGGCTGAGACCTCAGTGGCACAGGCCGTATTATCCTTCCGCGGATCCAGAAATTGGGAGGAGTGGTGCCAGCGGCAGCGGGAGTAGCAGCGTCAGTACCTCAAAGTCTTACCAGGACTACCTAAATGGAAACTGTGGAACAGCAGCAGCAGATGGGGAGGCTGGTGGTGGAGGGGGAATTGATCCCAGCTACTACCAGAACAAGGACTTTGACAATTTCATCAACTCAGATAGCGACTACGAAGATGGAGATAGTGATGGGGAGGACTTCGAGGATGACTTCACCACCACAGATGAGGACGAGGATTCTGACTTAGGTAACATAATAATTTATGCAATTCAATTTCTCCAGTAAATTTAGAATGAGATGTTTATAGTCTCTTGGCATTATTTCTGTAGATAACATGAATGCATATGAACAATATTTTTTTTGTGGTGGATCAATGAATCAATAATAATCATTAGGCTAGGCCTGGAGAATTTTTTCCTCGATGATTGAAAACACCATCCTCATCATAGATTACACGAGCCTCGTATTTTCCTCCATACTCCATTATTGCACTCGTCATCATTACTACGATCCACTTTTTTTCGCCATTCCTCTTCTCATATCTCTCCAGTAATTCCGGACTTTTCCTCTCTTATCATTGAAGAGTCGAGGAAAAAATTGCTGGTCTCTTAAAAGACGCTTTCTTGATTATTATCCCATCCTGAAAAAAAAACGAATTAGGGAAAGAGAGCAAAAAATCCCACTTTTGCACTTTTTCCCCACTCAGTTGTGGTTTGAACAAATGCACATGAGGCAATAAATACGGCATGTACTTTCATTTTTTTTATTCTTTCCAGCGAAGAAACCAATAACCCTTCAATAATCCACACATTTAAAAAAAATGTGTGGATAAAAAAATATATATGTTTTGTGCACAGATAAGTGCAGAATAAACCTGTACTTATGTACTACACATTTTTTTGTTGTTGTTCACTTCTCCCCAAAAAATACCTCCCACACACACATGTTTTGTTTGTTCCTCCTCAAAAAAAGCTTTCCTCCTTATCATGTGCTATCTAGTGAGGTTTTTGATGTTGCGAAAGAAGATTTTTCTTCTGGTTCCTGTCCGCCTTCCTAAAGTAAACACACCAGACATAAAAAAACACACTCCTACTAATACTACATTCAAGAGGCAATCTATATGCGGGCTCCGCACTCCCTGGATTCTGTGAGCGGGGAGTACACAACAGCCATCTCAGTAATTATTAAACATGGGTCTATTATGCACGAAAAAACTTTCCCATTTTCCCATAGCACATGTGCACATGCCCAAAAGCCAAGAGTATGTGTGTGTGTGAAAGTTCAGCAGTGTAATTTTTTTCTCTGCAAAAAATATATACACATATAAGTAAACAAGCAGACACGGAGCAAACAGAAGCGAAAAAAAAGGAAAGATTGCTTACTCTCCTAATAAATATTTTTTTTGCACTCGCTCCCTTCGCAAGAAAATGTGATGAGATTAGGGACTCACTCTCTACTCACTATTTCCACCTTTTTGCTGGAAAGCATGTTGTTGTGTGCAAGAAAAACGTTGGTAAGTATATATTTTCATTTATGAAACCAGAGGGAAAATATCCATTTTTTTCTAGGCTGGGATGCTAATGATGGTCATGATTATCATCAGCACCAGCATCATCATCATCACCATCAGTGATTCCCACACGGTGTGTGCTGATCGTGCATCTGGTGTTGTTGTTGTTGCTTGCATATATTTTTTTATCTTCCAAGAAGAAAAGGGAACTGACATGAGAGAAAGTGTGAAAGGTGGAAA